>QVOB01004839.1:0-28715 GCA_014839585.1 Pseudomyrmex concolor | reverse complement strand
AATTAATTTGTCTTTAACATTGTAAATACTATTTGATAAATTAAGTTTACGATAGGTGCGACTCATATACCGAAGTTACCCTAATTAAATATTGTAATGCTTCGTCACATCTATCAATCAAACGATTCCAAGAATACACAGCTCGCAAGTGATAATAAGTATTACCGCACCTCAGAATATATAATACTGTAGTACATATATAAAATATATGTAACACTATATACTAACACTATATATTAAATAGTTACATAGAAATATGATAGAAGATGATGAAGTTTAGAAAATAAAATTAGAGGCTCGAATTGATTACGTCGTCATTCTCAATCAGCCTTTCCAGGCGTAGACAGATGCAATTTGCAGGACTGTCAATATATCGAAGTCGCAACCTCGAAGACGCGTGGCCGCACGTGACGCGAATTTTTGCTCGGCGAAAGAAGTGTAATTGCACGTCGTTACACCTCCACGTGTGTATAGCTCAGACGTTGATGACTCGCGTGTAAGCGATTAAACGCTACCAATTACTATAAATCAAGCGGCACTGATGCCAATAATCGTGCACACGGACGGAAAAACCGCGCCGACGATTAGTTGCGCGTGCGATACAACGCGTGTTTCCCTCTCGTAAAACGCGAAATCAGATCATCCCTCGCGCGCGCGCTAGTGCTGCTTTCCTGAGTTCATTAAAGCGGCAAGTTCATTAAATCCAACATCCCTCGGCGGATTTCCGGATGAAGCGTAGAACGAAATCAAAGCGTAATTAACAACTTCTACGAAAAATCTTCTAAGCTTATTACACCGTTTCTTTCCTAATTTTCTCCTTTTTATAATCACGCTATTCGCGGAATATTATTTAATTTTATTAATAGTGTTTAACTAAACTGTCTATTCTTCAATTATATCGGCCGCGAATTTACCGTCGCGAGTATTGTAATCGTCTTATCAATGAGACGATAATTTTCCACGATCAATGCATCATCGCGCGATGTATATAAATGAAATTGACGGGGGAACGTTTTCGAATAAATAGAAATAAATAAAAAGAACGCGCGCGAAGAACGACGGGGTGGCACGGCCCTGAAGATTGGCGCCGCGCTCGCGGTTTTGCTATGCACAAATATTCGATTCCGTCATTCGCGGCGCACAGCGTGTGCACGGCGTTAATTAAATGCATCACTGGAAGCGCACGTTGACGTCGCGAGCGTTGAGCCTCGCCTGCGTTGTCTCTGCCGATTATCGTCGTCTGGAGTACTCGCGCCGCTTTAACCATCTCGCTGTCACAGGCACACTCGCATCTCCGGCCTTACGACTAGCGTACTTAAGAAAATGTCAGTTTAAACTTTATATACATACTTGTATATTATTAAAAAAAACTTCTTAACAATACTTCGGAAGAACTATTTAGTGAAAGAAGTTTCGAAAACTAATTTACATAAAAGAAGATAAAATATACATATCTCAGATTTAATAAATGTCAGATTTTAATAAAATAAACTAAAAATTGAATTGCAACGAATAAATTCAACGGAATATATTTGCGTCACCGCTATATGGATATATTACTTTTTCGCAAAGTGGGAAACGCGCACTGAGCGAAGCAGGAGCATGTCGAAACTCGCGCGCTCGGTTAAGGATCATTAAATGCCAAGCAAGTGAGGCGACTCCCACGCAAACGCGCGGGATTTCAATGAAAGAAAGTCGTCAGCCGTGAGGTAAGGTGCAGTCGAATGATCCAGGTTATCATAAGAAGGTTATCATAACAGCTTCGCGAGTGACTCGCACATGCGATCGCTGATTGTACACGAGTCCCGCTTTAGCTACGAGCGCTTATCTGACGCAATCACCTCTCTGTCCGTCGTTGGAAGACAACTGAATTTTTTAGCGTCTTTCCGTGTTCTATACATTAGGGGCGCGATGAAGGATTAATGGATATGCTGCACCTATTCCGCGACGCCATAAAACTTGCAGCGAGCGGCGACGGCGCCGCCGCCGCGCGCCGCACCGATTCGAGAACGACATGACTTACCTGAAGTAAACCTGCTGATACGATTATTCGAGTCGGTCGATACGCAATTGGAAGGCAAACCCGTCGCTGAACACGTCCTGTGAGCGACCAAGCCACAATCTGCGCAACATAGACAATTCGCGAGATCAACTTTTTTTTTTTTTTTTTTTTTTTTTTTTTTTTTTATTCCAATCCAATCAAACTTGATTGTAAAATTAAATCGGAGCGATTGTCACGCGGGAGTAAACACGAGATTGGAATAAATTTTCAGTGATAAATTTCAAAGCTCCATGTAAAATTAGTAAATCATTAAGAGATACAAATTGATAGCATTAATTTAAGAAATTAATTGGAAATCGAACACTTAATGACTGATTGTTTTTTGCCAAGACAAAAAAAACAGAGAAATGGAATTTTATCGACGAAAAAAAGGAAGTATCAAAGTTCATCTCAATCAAACTTATTCTGTACTGTTCCGTTGACACTGTACTGTTCAGTATTCATCAAAGTACTCGACTGATTGCGACGTAACAAAGATCGACGATTGGAGGACGGAAACGGACGTACCTTGGCAGAGAAAGCCTTGATGTAAGAGGCCCCTAAGATATTTATGGCATTTGCCGCACTTCTCTAACACGCTGAAGCTCTGCGGCACGAGATTGTGTGCGTTATTGGTCACATTGTTGTCCGAATAGCTGATCCCGAGGGAACAGCTCCCAAGGGAATCTACAAGCGGTGACGTCGTTCCAGCTGTCTCGGTCGCCACCGGAGGCGGCGACGGTTGGCAAAGTTCCTCGATACACACTAAAATGCTCCTCTGATGAAATTCATCTTTTATGCCCATATTCTGCAACAGAGAAATAATGTCTCGAATGAGATAAAACCACTGGTTTTATCGTTAAATTAAGTTGCGTTTTGCATTTTAATCTTCTTGCGACAACGACAGAATTCCAAAAAATTATTGCTACGCGTATCGTGTTTTAGATGAAATAAAATATACGATAATATATAAATGAAATTAGAAAAAGTATAAATACATATTTATATAAAACACTGAGTGATAAAAAAAAAGTTGTATCTGTTTTAAATGTTTTAAATGTGCTGAAAAGTTATACCGATAGCTTTCTTACAGTGATTAAAATACATACATGATTGTGATAGTGAACTATATGTTTGTTCACTCAACGACAAAACGATGTTTTAAGTACACATAAAGTACAGAGTGCAAAATTTTGGTCGGTATTCAAGTATCGCTTTAATTTTGTTTTGTATAAAAATAATTGTTTAAACCTTTGATTTTATTTCAAGTCTTCTTGTATTGTAACTTATATAAAAAAAACATTATATAGATATAATAATCAATTTTTATGCAGCGCCATCACAATTAGACAATTTTCTATACATATATGAAACTAACTAAAAATCGTTCAACTTTAGTTTGTTTTTTTCTTTTTTGTACTCTCGTGAACTTTGATTGACTTTTAATACACACACACGTGCGCGTGTAAAAGACGCGAATCCTTTGAAACCGATTCCGCGAAATCACTGACCGAGTCGCAATGACTTTTCCGTCACCGCCGCTGCTGGCGAAAACGCCGCGCGCGTCGTCGTATCTAAGTAAGTGACGGTTGTAAATCTGTAAGGATATAAGCGCGAATATAGCGCGAGAGCCAAGAGCGCGATTATAAAGAGCCGAGCGCACAACGCGTGTCAAAGTCGAGCGTGGAGACAGTTACATGGTGACTAATGAGCGAAAATAATATGCTCATCGTAAATAAACCCAAGCGCTAACGAGGATTTAACGCTTCGAAGATAGTGAAATGATTAAGATCTGCTGATCCACTTCTTCGACGGGAATCAACATTCTAAACTCTCACAACCGCACATGCGCCGCCGCTATTTAAAAATTTTATATGAAACCTACATTTAACAGCACGAGCTTATTATCTATATATTTTTTCAAAATAATAATACTTTACGTATCATCTTTATAATAATCAATTAATATATCTAACTTGAAACAATATATATCAGTATATATCAGTTTATTTTTCTCTCTAAACACGATTCACATAAAATAAAATTACGATCGGAATATTTATTCCCGCAATTTTTCTATTATCTAATATGTATAAGTGTACACATGCTATACTTATGGTACATTTAATTAATTTATTACAACTTCCAAACTTTCCGCGTGAGCGCAGGGAGATTGCGATCGCTCCCGCGAACTGTAAATTATGTGCCGTGCTTCCTTCTTTTTCGTGAACGATGCTGCGGAAAATACTGCCTAAGACAGGCGAGACTTATCGCATAGGAAGCAAAAAGTGGGAAGATAATTCGCGGGTACCACGGCGGTAAATCAGTCGGGAGGGAGAAGGAACGTTGAGGAGTCAGGAGCACCGTGCTCGTAAAAGGGGTGAACAGGCTATCGTAATTTATACGCGTCGTTACGACGCTCTCTCCTTTTCTCTCTCGCTTTTTCTCTTATGATCTGTCTCTCTGCCGGCAGGCATCTCGTTTTCCCTAGAGCACGGTCGTGGCAACAGGTGTCGGGTATATATGCGCACAATACCTGTACTGCGCTCGCGAGGAGGTACAATGCACCCCGCGGTTTGCGAGTTAGTAATGCAGGTCGCATTCGCCTAATGGAGACCTTCGGATGAAGTCCGAGGCGCTCCGTGACCGTCTCTCTCTTCCTCTCTTTTTCTCCGTGAATCTATATGTCTGTTTATATTTCGCGTGTAACGACACGAGCTAGTGTTTTTTAATTTTCGGAGATTGTCGTTTGTGAAAACTATACATTACGTAACGATACACTACGCTTTGTATTATGTATATATATAGAATTTCATAATTTTTTATAAATATTTCCTCAAAGCGCGAATTACTAACAAAGCAATTAAAAATCTAATTACAGAAACAAACGCAATAAAAATAGATGAAAAAGTCGACATGTATAATCAACGTGTGTGAATGTAATTGCAATTATTACTACAATAATTACATAATGCACAAGATCGTCGAAAAAAATAAAGAGACATTCTATAATTCTTCTCGTTTTTCCCCATCGTTTCCCTTAAATTCATCGAATAGCTAAATATTAATAAAGAAACAGCTCGATG
Organism: Pseudomyrmex concolor; assembly: GCA_014839585.1. Taxonomy (NCBI): domain Eukaryota; kingdom Metazoa; phylum Arthropoda; class Insecta; order Hymenoptera; family Formicidae; genus Pseudomyrmex; species Pseudomyrmex concolor. Next base: position 23,588 of record QVOB01004839.1, on the reverse strand, counting down.
GCAATTGTGAATAAAAATCTTCGCAACCTTCGCGCAATACACGTTTAATAAATTGCGTACCCGCTACCGCGGGAGTGCGGAGAGATAATCGTCGTTGCATTTGATCGCATCGTTAATCACATTAGCTTAATCGACCCACATCGGCCAATTCAATGTCGTGTCTGCAGTTCCTGGAAATTCTCCATTACTTATTGTACCCGGTGAATCACTTGATCATATAGGTTTCTTTTCGCGTTCAATTTAAATTCGCAACTCTCGTGTTGCAAAACATAACTTTAAAATAATCGCGAGCTTGATCCGAGGTATTTGCGTATTGTTTCTCGGCGAATAACTGGAAGTATCGTATTTTTGTCAACGGTCATTTTGACGACCTATCCTGAAGTTTTTACAAGAGTGCCTTATTACTTTTTTTTTTGTTAAAACATTAAAATTACGTATAAAAGAAAAAATATATATAGAAAAGAAATATATATAGAAAATTACATAATTGAAAATTATATTTATAAAACATAGAGAAAAATCGTGGGAATAAATATTTCAATCATAATTTTATTTTATGTGAATCGTGCCTAGAGAGAAAAATAAACCCGGTTCAGCGGAGAAACCGCTTCCGGCAGCTGGCTTCTTTTCCAGATTATGGTATTCGGCTGTGTGCGCGCGCGCGCATGTTTCATGTGCGTTGATGGCGCGTTATTTCGGCCGGCGCCATAGCGCGCAGTGGGCCACACGCTATTATTAGCGGCGACAAGCCGGCAAAAGTAAAGTGATCGATATATTACGCGGCCGTGCGAGAGCGCGGCAATAAAATTTGACGTGCTCGTTACTTTGTTCCAAGTGCCAAGAAACACGGCCGAGAGAAGTCGCGATTTTGCGACGAGGAGAAATTTCGCTCCGAATACTTTGAATATTCGCCGAAGCACATATATACATGTACATGTACATATACATGTACATATGTACATATATATATATATATATATATATATATATACATCCTCTGTTCTCGCCTGAGGCAAACAAAACGTTAAAAGTACTTTTAGAAGTTCAGTTTAAAAATATCTTTTATAGATCCTTTATAAATGGCTTCTCGAGATAGAATCACTTCGCAAATTCTTCACAAACTTCTACAGAATAAAATAAATTCTTAATAAAATTACCAATAAAATAAATCCTTCAGTGAAATAACGGTAAACGTTTGGTGAACATCTTCTAGGACTGCGTCGAAAAAAATTGAGGGAGACACGGGTCTTTTATTATCTCGTCGCGCGCGGTCGGGAAGCGAGAGAATTCGTCCGAAGGACGAGCCGAGTAGGAGAATCAAACGATTTCTCGCACTAAAAGGACACTCAGTGTCGATTTACGAGTCGATTAGCATAGTAATATGCAATTTACTCGAAGAAGCCTTGGGATCGCATTTTTGTTCCCTGCGCACTTTCCACAACGGAAGGTGCCGGAGACTAAATTTGCAAAGATCTTCGCGAACGGTCTCCGGAAGAAATCACATCGTCGAAAAGGACCAATTTATAAAAACCATTTGTTCAACGCGAAAAAAAATCTAAATTATAAAAAATAGATTTTTCCAAACAAAATTAGTTGCAAAATCTTTATAATGGATCGGCTTCTCTCCCGCTCTAATTAACGCTCTCCCATTTACTCTTATAGCCCGCGGCCCGATTTTCAGGCGTGACTCCGTTCGCGGATTTTTGCAATTCAAGCCGCTTTTATTATCCGCCCGCGAGAGCAATTACGGGCGCGCGCCGTGGAAAACGCCTAATTACCGTCCGAAGAAACGCCCGTTTTCCCACGGCAAACATCGGCGCGAGAACTCTGGCCAATACCGACCAGCCGCCGACTGTAATTCGATTGTCCGTCTCGACACCCGTTATTCCGCTCGCGCGGGCCTCTCGCGTAATTATGATAATGCGGCGCGTGGTAACACGCGGGGAAAACGCCTGTACGATGCGATTATTACTGCAGCGACGTAGCTACCGTATGTAGAGAGAATAAAGGAAAACGTGGGAGACTCGCGCTATTCTATTGCGTTTATCACCTATTTTTTTCTTTTTTTTTAAAGAAGCCAAAAGTATAACAAAGAATTGAATTTTGTATTTTATGTATTTCTCATTTTAATAATAATTATATATATATTTAATGATATCTAAATATTTAACTTAGATTTCAGCAGCTTGTTTCTTTTATCTTATCCATACACGTCCTATAAGAAATTATTTAAAAAAACGCAAACACCACACATATTTGACGTTATTTAAAAGTTGTTACATGTAACAGCCATACATTCGTAGGAATACAATGTAAGGAGAGCAATATTTGCATAAGAATGTTCTAGTCGTGATGCTAAATTATCATGAACAAATTCTGGCCGTTGAATATAAAAGATCGTGACTCTTGCAAGAGTAAGGAAAAGCGCGCCTTTTATATACATTGTGTGTGTTTCTCATAGCGTTGCATTTTGTATTTACAATCCCGATAATACGCGAATGTGTTTTTTTTCGCTGCGGCAATCTTTTCATTTAGTAGTGTTTTAGTATATTTAATGTTTTAATATATTTTATGTTTTTATGAGTTTTAGTATAAGCGCACACACATCGTGTGCGGTATGATTATAAAAATAAAACTTTAGAGAAATAAAATGAAGTATGTGTCGCGACGCGAGAAACTGCCTTTACGACATATACATTTTGTAGCATTCCGTTTTATGTTGCACGTTGGCGATATGCCTGCGCTTTCACGAGAAAGTGCAACATTTATCTACTATTGTTTCAGTGTTATCAATCGCAAGATGTATGTTTCGTATCTTATCCTCTTTTGAGAGTATGAAAATACTTCTGTTTTTTTTCACTTTTTTATAGCAATCGACATTTTTTTTTAACGATACTTTACACAGCGATACAGAAAAAAAATTGTTTAAACTAGATTCTATTTATCTCAAACGCATATATTTACGATGAGTAATTAAATGTGTCTCTGCATTTCAAATCTGCAATTTTTTGCGCAACCAAATGTCTCGCTCGCGACATATACAGAATAATAATAACGGCATGTATACGCGATATAATAAATGTATCGTTACCCATGTCGAAACACCGAAACTCAGAGTGGTAGTTATAAATAACAAATTATCGCAATACATATTTCCCAGCACGATATACATTTTACATTTTCATGTAGTACGCAGCAATTTTAGCTGGCGTGTTTCGCGCTGATAGGGAACGATGGGCAATAGTATAGAACGCGATTTCATCGAATTGAAGTAGACGCGTCAGTATCGCAAACAGATGTGGTGAAAAATCGCTTCCCGACTATATAACTTTATTCAACTCGATATATAAAGATCTCGAATCGTGGCTATTAAGAAGATATTAGTAACACACGTTACGTCGATACATGTTGCGTCGATAAAAGTGATCTCGTTAAATTCAGCGTCTTTCCCCTCCAAACCTCGTGTATAAGCGCTGTAAAGATAATACGCTGGACGCTAAGTTCATCGCGCGGCGATAGAAAGACAAGAAGATGGTCGGCGGCGATTCGAAAGCACGTTCAAAAGCTTCGAAGAGTCGCTTGTGAGAAACGATAAACGATAAAGAAAAATCAGCGGAGAAAACGAGATGAGAAGAACGAGAGAAAGAGAAGATTCGATAAAGACTTGACTGTGGCGCACCAGCAGACGCTACAGGGCAATTACAAGGTCAACGGGCCAAGGAAAACGTCATCCAGATACTCTCGGCTCGAGGTCATTGCTTCTCCCAAGAGTACTAGTCGATGAATTTTCGATCGTGCGATTTCGTCTTTGTTCCTGATTTGGTCCGCAATGAGCAAAAGAAAGAGAAAAAATTAATCATTTGAGGAAAACGACTTTTTTACACGCTTGTTTTGTAATTAAAAAAAAAAGAGATTGTATTTTACTTATTTCTTAATTTTTTTATTTTCTCTTTATCTTTAGATCTATCTTCTAATAGAATTCTTAAAAAAAAATTTGATTTTTAATTCTAGATCAGTTTTCAGAATTTAACAAAACCTCCAGACTAAAAAATGAAACTAATTGTTTTTAATTAAAGCTGTTTTTTTTTTATAAATTGAAAACTTTACGCGTCACGCGACAGAATAATGCGAAATAAAGAAGTGTCTCAGAAGAACACTTAAATAACGAAATATACAGAACGCATGTGTTTGCCATACGCCAGCGATCAAATTTTCATCTTTGCGCATAATCTACAATTTTAAATATAGCTCAGAAATAAATGCTGACGATTGTTTGTCACAGAATTGAATTTCATTCAAGTGGGGAAAATACAAAAGACCTTGATTCGCACAATTGTGTTCAACCTACTTCCGTAATGATATATATTTTTTTCAGTTGTTATTTTTTGTCGTAAAAATTAAACAGCGCGTTTCATTCTCTTTTTTTTTTGCCGAACCATTTCGTCGAACAGATTATGCACATCCGACGTTCGGTAACAAGTTAAATAAATGTCTTTCATGCAATCATTTGCGCAGTGACTTAAAATGATGTATAAATTTTTACTGATAATTGGTTTTAAGTTCTCTTTCACATATATAAACGCGAAGAGTAGCATTACTCCAAACTGCGATCGATCAATAAAACGGAAACTTGATTGAGAGTCATGATTTAATCATAATTACGAAGTGTCTTTAACTGGATACTATGCATCGTGTTTCAGTCGTGTAATCTTATGAGAAATAGAATACACATTGTAACGATGTCATACGGCTGTTCTTTCTACGTGTCACATCATTCATTAAACTCAAATTGTTATAAACCACGTTGTGTGCTATTATTAAAATTACTGTAATAGAATATACTTTGCGCGGCATGTGCTACTAAAATAGAATTTATTCTGATTATCATAATCTAATATCAATAGCGATTACAAACTCATTCGACAAACGTTCCAAGTTTCCTTGTTTCAAAGAGACTTTTGAGTCATCGAGAACGACTCTAATCCCGAGATGTGTAGACGCGCCCAGTATGCTAAATATAGTAGTAATTAAAATGATCGAAAGAGATTGAGAGAGGCTTACCATAAGCTTCTCCCGATCCAGATGAAGCAGATCGCTGCCTTTGATGTCCTTCGATTTGAAGACGTCCGCATAGCGGTACAGATTTAGGGCTGACATCCATTCAACAACGTTCAACGACGTCCATTCACTTACGGGCTGCGAACAGAGAAATGAGATCGTAGGTGGAGATCGCATTGACGACACGAGAATCGAACAACTCTCTAATCGAGCGCCAAGTTCAGCTGCGCACGAAGAAAAGCTTATTGCGCACATATACACACGCGCGTACACGCAAGAAACGTCTTGCGATTACTGGATCGATTCTGTAATTATATACCAATGACAATGTTGCTATCGTTAACGTTGCACAGCAACGTATAGTTTGTGATTTATTTTCTATGCAAAAAAAAAAGAATACGTTAACGATAGCGGTGTTATCGTTAGCGATTACAGAATCGCTCACACTTAGACCGGCATTTTTATTGCCGAATTATACAAATCGCGGAAACGTACTTACATCAAAACAAAAGTAGAATATAAATAAGATCTTTAAGTAAGCAAAATGTAACAACATAAAAACATTATCTCACTTGAAAGTGAAATGAGTAAATACACGCGTATGTATTGCGGAACCATTGTATTGTATGTATATTACGCATTAAGTATAAATAATAATAGAATATATACATTATATAATTTTATATTTTAATGAAAATATTGCAAACAAATTATTGCAATTTTTCACTTTTTAACATTAAAAATTTTTTTAACTTGTTTATAATAAAGCTGTAAAAACTTAAAGTAAAAACAATTGATTTTTCAAAACTTTTATATAAAAAAACCATAATGTTTTAATAATACGTAAAAAATTATTTGACAAGATCATCAATAGTGAATCGTGTGTATAAAATAAGCCTTTTACGCGCATGATTAATTGATTCCTCGCAAACGGAAATGGATAATAAGCCGAGGTGTCCTGTTCATTAGCCAGTATACACGCAATTCATTATCTTCGAGATCTCCAAATGGGAACACGTGTCAATTTTACAGCTTTGATATATCCGGTGGAATTTGTGTGTTTTTATTCTCATTCGACAATAGTATTAATTCCTTTCTAAACCGTGATTCAAGAATCATTTTCCAGAATGATTCACGTAGTAAATTGGAGTAATCACATCCCATTAATCGGTTGAACTAGAAGAGAGTGAAAGTCTAGAGTAATTTAGATCTCTTCAGACGCTAATTTCGCAGATATCTGATATTTTCTCATACTAATAAGAGACAATTTATGCGATTTAACCGAGCGGTCTAATTGAGTTGCTACTCTTGAAATCACATCAGCGTGAAATTTTGTAATTTATATCCGAAATATTTTTACGAGATACGTTTCTTAAATGACGCCTCACTATACTGTGCTATGTTTAATAAAATTCCTAATCTCGTTTCTAAAAAGAACAACATTATACATTAGTGCCGCACGAATGTGTTAGCTTGATTTGATTAAGAACACGTCTCTCGTGTGTCTCGAGCAATTCTAGCGATTCTCGCGTAATTATACATCTTTGTACTAAACGTATCAATTTTCTTAAAAAATAGCCAATTTTGTATCTTTCTTTGTGTATTTATTATGTGTATAAATACAAGCTATTATCACGTTGCATGTATTTCAAGAAACATCTATAATTGTATTTCTCTCCACATCTCGTTATATAATTATTTAACTGAAATTACTCCAATCACAAAACCTTATTTCTTCTGAGAGTCTAAATTCAATTATTTTCATTAAAGTTCTCGATATATCTCAATTCGCTTATAGTATTTCGTCAATTAAGTATAAATTAAGGTGATAGTTTGTCCTGAGGAGATGTGTCAAATAATTCAAAATATATCCTGCCAATTGTAATCAACCGGGAAATTCGCAGATATCACCGGTTTTATTCAATTATACTGAGTGATTGAGTTCTCGATAGTAACTAAGCGTTATATGTACATATAATGTTATATATATGTGTGTGTGTGTGTGTGTGTGTGTGTGTGTGTGTGTGTGCGCGTGCGTGCGTGCATGTGTGTAATCTATCATTATACGCGATTATAACAATATTCCTATTGTCGCACTAATCCTCTATGATTGATAATTATGGCTCTTGGGTAATGATTATTTAATGCGCACGTGTATGAGATACTATCTACGCGTGTTTAACTATTAGTATTACACAAACACTTCGCAAAGACATCAATAAAACAGAGCATTTCTTATTAGTACTTTTTTTTTCTTACACAGCCTCTTTCCCTCCTCCTTTTCTCTTTCTCTCTCACTCTCTCATCCAGACGGTGCGGTTTAACGCACAACGCGACCGGCCAGGTTCGCGATTAGATAAATCGACGAGCGATCCAATGAGACGGCGAGAAACGTAAGGAGATCGCGAAGAGAGGAGCGAGATGTCTCTGCACGACGCGGACAGTCGCCGCTATCAGTCACACTCGTCGGGTCCGATAAAGCTGTGAAAGCGTAAAAACAGCGCAAGGAGAGAAAAAAAGAAAAAAGAAAACGTAACCTCCCGTCGTAACCCCGAATCCGCGATGACGACAGTTAAGCGAGATAAGTCCCTCGTGTTCGCTTTCTTCATCATTCTCGCGCCCGAAAAATCCACCACGCCGGCAGCGCAGCACGCGTTGCAACCACATTTGCGCGCTCGTCGCGATCGATATGGTCGATTAAGCTCGAGAAAGATTGGTGCCTTATCCTCCTTATATACCGCCGTATACCTCATCTTGGTGCGTATCTCACGGTGGATTAAATCGCGTCGCGCAAATCTTTGCAACTCGACTCTATCGCTGTCCTGAAGTTCAGAATGCGCGCGCCGCGAGAAGCTTTACTTCGCCCGGAAGTTATCGTCTGCGACGGATATCCCGACGTGATACGGAGTGACATGCGAGCAGTGATGACATTTTTTTGCGGAGGACTTTTCTTCGAAGAAAGTTTCATATCGTCAACTGTGGCGATCGAATTCGAATTAAGCGAGAGAGTTTTCAATGGCTCGATTTGTTTTTCTGTAACACGAATGTACTTAAGACGATTTCCGTGCGTGTAATTTGTTAAACTTGATAATAAAATTTGAAACACGTGCGAATATTGACCTCTTTTCTGACGTACGTCCCTCATCGTAATGACTCTTTTGCTGCAATGAAGCGTAAATGCACCGGACTTGCTGCACTAATTTGCTCAGCTGTGGAGGTATATAATGTATATTGTATATATACATCGCTTTGTAAATTGTTGTGTGCGTGAAAAATTAATTCGGAGTTTTAAAATCATGACAACAAAAAAATCTCAAAAACAAAATATTACGGTAAAAAATTTCGTACGTTTTGTTCTTTCTTAATAAGTTTTATGCTAATAAAAACTTGCGCGATTTTGGCTTATTTTCAAAGTGATATGTCATCTTTTGCAGAGGTTTGCTGTATTTTTTGGTTTCCAGAGACGATATTTCTCATCCTTTTTTGGTCTCAATTTCACGTTGAACGTCGTCAAAATTTAGGTCGTTACGCCATCAAGCTACGAACAGGTCTCGCCCTGATAACGAAATACCGCGCTCGCACGGTATGTAATGTAAAAATTTACTAGATACGCGCCGTAATAGAGATTTTCGTAAACCGACAAGTAGCACGGTATATATCATTAAAAATTATGTCACAATGTGGGGATCAAAGCATTGTACATAATTTCAATTTATACCTAAAATCATAAAACTGATCGTATTACGACGTGTAGTAAAAATCCATCGTTTATCTAATTTGATTCTTGTCCAAATTATTTAAATATCAAAAACTAGCATTCAAAACTCTGCAATAATTGTTTGCAACCAAAGAAAAATAATTAAAAATTAAACATTTATCCACAGAGAAAATGAAATAGAAAATTTATCTCGAGCATCACATTTAACTTCAACGTGCACAATAACACGTTGAGATCTTTTGCATTTTATAACATGCATCAATCATTACGAAACATAATCAAAGATAAATCCTTATCGCCGGAAATATTACTTTCACGAGCTTTTGGTCTTAATCGGTTATCTTTTGTATCTCGTTGTAAATAAAAAAAAACACACATTGTTCTACACGTCGCAGAATTTTTAGCGCCGAGTATCGTAACCATGTACTTTGCCTTGAATATGAGATTTCTGCGCGCTTTTGTTTCGCCGAACTGTGATAGTGCATGCGCGGTAGATAATTCTGTCGGTCTAAAAGTGTCGTCAAACGTCTGTGTACGAGTCGCAAGACGAGACACTGCGTCGTAAAATAACCAAATATATATGCTGCACGTGTACGCTAATTGAAGTAAAATGTCTACAATATAATAAGTCGAGTCTTTGAAAGCTTCCGTAAACTTCATGTTTTTTCACAATGAAAAAATTACGACACCCGTTTCAACGCGTGCTGCGTAACAAAAAGGATCGCTCTTCGGAGAAGTTTCAAGGAAAAAAACCGAAGAAAGTAAATCTAATTTAATTTCGCGTCCTTTAATGCAACAAGAGGGTTAGGTTAGCTTACTGACCTTGTCCTTGTCGTGAACCTGGCCCGGCAGCGCGTGACCTTTGGTAGTCCATTGGCACAAGTGCTGGCCGCTGTAGTCCGAGCACACGATGTGGAAACACGCGTGGCACTCTGCGGGACATAGAGAACCGCACATGCAGCAGCAAAGATTACTATTACCACTAACACAACCGTCATCGCCGCGCACCGTTCGTATCGCGGCTAACCCTTCGTGGGTGGTTGCACTTTTGCCGTTCGTAGCGCGACCACCACCGATCGAGTTCGCGTCGACGCCCTCTGTCGTCGACGTCGCCGCCGTCGTCGCGGGCTGCTGCAGCTGCAGCCCGACACCTTCCGCCACCGTGGCGGGCTGTTGCTGCTGAGCGCCGCACCAACACATGTAACGATGAAAGGACACCGGTCTCGCACACACCAGCTTCGCAAAGCCAAGTTCGCTCTCGATGCCGTCTGTCGACGTTGCGTCAAGCGTCGCGGTTGTCGTACGCGATTGAAGCTGCTGCTGCAGAGATTGTTCTTCAAATTGCTGCTGCGTTGTCAAGGTCACTGTCGCCGCTCCTTCTCGATACTGTCTTGTCGTTTGATTGTTGTTATTGTTGTGATTATTACTGTTATTGTTATGAGTGGTGTACCACCTTGGCGATACGTATGTCGCCCGCGCAACGTCGTATAGTTGACCGACGGCCTGATCATTGTTGCCGTACGTCGCGAGGATTGACGGCGTGGTGGCAAGAGTCTGCATTTGCCGTAGCTGTTGCACGCTCGCGGAACTGTTCAACGAGGACGACGACGACGACGATGACGACGACGACAAAGTGGTAGCTGTGGCGCTGCCGTTGTTCGTCGTCGTAGTCGCCGTCGCGACGCCCTTACGCAGCATGCTTTCGGCTCGAGCCACGGTGACAACGTTGCGATCTGTTGCTTATCCTGCTCGTCGGCGCTGCCGATCGCGCTCGTGGTCGTGGTGGTCGTCGTCGTTAACATTGATCCGGAAGCGAACAGCTCCTGAATCTTGTTCTGATGCACCTGCGTCGCGGCGGCCGTCGCGGCCGCAACGGATGCGCTCGTCGCACGTTTCATCGTGATCGATCATCAAGCGAAGATGCCCAAGAAACGCAAACTAAGTCTTCCTCGGTGAGGAAGGATGCCGATCTCGTTCTCGCGGTGTTGTTGCTCGACTCATGTGACGAGTCTTCCTTCCGCGGAACACCGAGAATCCCCGACATCCTTCGAGCTACTACTCGGAGAGATTACGCGCTTGATCGATCGCGGCACTCAAACATTAGTAACACTTTTTGGATATCCAAGGTTGTAGACATGATAAGTTTCCTGGTGCCCGTTGCTGGCGATACTGAAGTTCGTTGATTCTCCTTACGACCATGAGTTCCCGAAAGACTCTTCAAGGTCGCCGCAAGCGTATATTTATCTGTTTGATATCGAAGCGTGCTTATCTCTGCTTCTGATCATTGATTCCTCAAGGATCCCAGCGTGGTCTGGCCGGCGAGTCTCCGCTGTTATCGCACCGGCTTTGTAGTTAGTATTAATAGAAGTAATGTGCGCGGAGAGACTGATAAACGCGTAAAAAGGGACAGAGACCGAATTACAAGAAGACGGACGAGAGAGACGAGAGTATAGAAAAAGATAGAAAAAGAGAGAGAGAGAGAGAGAGAGCCGCTCCCGTGGGTGTGACCTCGTGTAAATTCGTTTTCCATAAATCTCACTCCTACCACTCTGTAGCGGTCGCGCGCGCCTTGCGTTCTCTCACACACGACCTTTGTATAAACGCCGAGATTCGCCGAGGCGAACGAAACCGGTTTTGTCAAGCAACGACACCGAGCGATTTTCAAGCGTAACCCTGCGCACCAGAAGATCCTCGTGGCTATCGAGCGCAATCAACACTAATCCTTTCGATCCGAGTCCAGGATTATCCCGAAATCGCAAGATCGAATTAAATCCGTTGAGACGACACATCCGGATTATCCATGGAGCAATTAATAGCGGTGGATTTATTCAAGTTTTTTGGATGAGCTTCAGTTGAATCGCTTCCGAAAAATGAATTCTCTTGATTCGGTTAATCGATTTTTAATTGACATATCCATTGAAACAAAGTTTCTTCACTGTTCGCTCTCACGAGGATTATCAATTTACAGACAACTCTCAATTGTACATAACACGTGGAAGTCAAATTAGCGGAGTTCTCATTTTATGTTATGAGAAACCGGCACACAGCACAGTAAGCGAACGATCGTCGTCGCGAACGTAGAAGTCACACGCATATAATTGGAATCATCGCGGACGCTAATAACGCGTTGAAGCAACTGACTCCTGTGTCGGTCGAGTCAGCAGCCCGTCAACTCGAGACGGCGAGCTCCGCTTATCGCCCCGGGTTCGCGCTGATCAGCAAGTAGATTCTCTCCTCTCGTCTCCTATCCTCCACTCCGAGCTCTCTCCTCCTTCTTGGTTTCTCGTCGCGTTGTCTGCCGAACGAAAAGCGAGTATGTTAAAATGTCGTGGGTCGCTCTTCTAATCTCCTCCGATGTGTCGATCGCGATAGAACTCGATCACATAGCGTCGAAAGGCTCGTGAAAAAAACGACCGCTGTTTCCTCGCCTCCTTTTAGCTGCCTTTCTCGTCGCACTTCATCGACAACTAACGTGATTGAGCCAACGTAGCGCACCGGATTTTGTTGATCAAGAACTTCTCTTGCAGTTGTCGCTTCTTTCGAAATATTTACTTTTGTGGATTTTCTTTTCTTTGTGTTACTCCGTTCTCTTCAACTTCGGTCGGTTTTCTTGGTACCAGTACGACTAGAAACACATACAGCACCAAACTCCTCAACACTGTAGTATCAAAATCTTCAATAGGAAAACTGTATTTTCATGAATATTTGTCCGATCAGAATCTTGGCTGGGTTTCTCATTTCTTTTCTGCCTTTTTTTCTTCTTCACGTCGCACCGCTACGTTCGCCGGAACTGAGATCTCGCACGCCACTCGTCCTTATCACGTCCACCAAAAGGCCGCGACTGCCAGCCGCGGCTGCGCTCGTTCGCGGACGCCCCGTGTGTCTTGCCGGATCACCGTTCGTCGTCCTGGCGCTTTACCGACCGCGAGTCAGCAGCAGTGAGCTCGGAGTTCGCGTGTACCAAGCTCGTTTGCTCGCTCACTCGCTCCTTCTCTCTCTCTCTCTCTCTTTTTCCCCCTCTCGCTTTCTTTCTCTTTCTCGGTCGGCAAGGTAGGCTCCGGAGCCGGACGATCCTATTTACCTCCTCCTCTTCCCGATGAGTTGCGGCCACTTCCACTCAGCTATCCGTGTATGTGTTCTCTTTTCTCTCTCTCTCTCTCTCTCTCTCTCATCGACGTTTGCGCGATATTCACCTTCTGATCTCTTTCTTTCTAAGGATGATTCCACTTTGCTTTTTGTCTTCTTCTATCTCTTTCTTCTCACCTGTGACAGTGCGCAAATACGAAAATGATTTTTGAGTTGTCCGCTTTCTTTTTCTTTTGCTTCTTCTTTTGCAAAAGAGTCAATGAATAAACTACGAAAAGAGAGTAAAGCCCATCGGCCGATCCGGTCGATCGCTCGATCCCCGTCCGTCCTCGTTCGCAGGTACTCGGCCGAAAACTTGCCGGCGTGCCCGTCCACGATTGCGAAGGCGGCGCACGCACTCTCGTGTACACATGCACACACACGCACACACAGACGGACGGACGGACGGATGGATAGATGGACGGCGTACGCACGTACGTACGTTTTGCACGCACGCGAGAGAATTCTCCGGTATGAAAAAGTCCGCTGAGCCACTGCACTTTTTGCACCGCCGGTTTCTCTTTCTCTCTCTTTATATATATGCGTGTATATATATATTTATACATACACCACGCACGCACGCGTGTACGCACACACCTGTACGCGAAGCGGCAGCACACACGTCACTTGCCGCTCGTGCATATACACACCTATCTATTTTGCCTATCCACCTCTCTCTTTTTTTTCTATCTCACTCTGTCTCTCCCACACTCAATTTTTCTCTCTTTTATTCTTTCTCTCTTTCTTCCGTCTCCTTTTACCGACCTCGCCGTCCTCCAGATCACCCGTTGCTGCTCTCTCTCTCTCTCTCTCTTACAATTAGCCTCTCTCGCACGATCGTCTCCGCGCTGGCCGTGCACAGCCGGTCGGTCTCTACATGCCGAGTGTTGCCCGTGGGCCAAGTCTCTCCTTCTTTTTCTCTTTTTCTCTCTCTCTCTCTCTCTCTCGAAACTTCTCAGCCCGTCTACTTCACTCTACTACTCCGCTCGTCTTTATCTTCCGCATGTAGCGAGCGGATCGCGCACGTTTTCGGCTTTCACCCGAGTCGATCCATCGACGACGATGAAGAGACCAAGCAAGAAACGAGCAGCGGTAGTAACAGTGTCTCTCTCTCTTTCTTTCTTTCTCTATTTCTTTCATGGATTTCTCCACTTACGGTTCACCGTCGTCGTCGTTGTCAATGCGCGATTGTCCCGCGTTTCTCAAAAAAGCATGTTCCTTAAAACATTTCTTTGTCGTCGTTGCCGGAAAAAATCTTCTTCTCCTAAAGGATTTCTCGTTGTTCCCCTTTCAATCCGAAAACTGTGGACGGAGCACAATGTTCACTTCGCGTCCCGGTTTCCCGTCGCTGATTCCGCGTCGTTCGACTCCTCGTCGACGACACCGCTTCGTCTACGTGGACTAGGACTTATCCCTGGCCGCGGAGCAGAAGAATACTACATCGCCGGCGAGGCGCACAGCTGACCGGCCGGTCCGCCAAGCTCGGTCAATAGCCATAGCCGCGAGCTGCTTGCCGAGGGTAGCTCGTGCGGCTCGGCGCAACCGTTCCTCGGCCATCTTCGACACTCGTCGGCTCTTCCCGTGGCCTTTACGCTGAGCAGACCCGTGCCGGGACGACGCCGGGGCCCCGTTTCGTTCCGGCCCGATCGAACCGCTAGAATGGAAATTTCCTGCCGAACATTCCTCGTCGACGACGGAGATCAACGAGGGAATGGACGAGGCGAAGACACCAAGGCGAGAAAATACGTTTCTCACCGATCATCGGCTCACATCGGAGTCCATGATTGCTTCTCGTAGCTCCCGGAGTTTTCTTTGTTACCAAGTCATTAAATGATTCTGTGGCACAGAAAATGGCGGATTGACTGACTTCGGCGATGATAAAAAATTATGTAGGATGAAAGGAGTTCGCGCTTTATAGTTTCAGCTCTTGATGCATCATCACGAGTACTTCGTTGTTCGAAGATTGCGTTATAATGATTAAGTGAGATAAGAAATCTCACTAGATTAATTTTCCTGAGATAAAGGAATTAATCGATAGTTCTACTTCCAGACATTTGAATGATTTTCGAGTTGCAAATGTGACAGCTTTTTGGAGCAGCATCGAGCACAGTTCTCTTGCGCTTTGATCTCGTGTGTCTCGTCGATTTAACCGGAGTGAGAAGTCAGTAGAATTGCAAGCTTCGTTGGAATGTTGAAAATAAGACGCTTGACTACGTGAGCACGTTGTATTTGAGATGCATGCATGGTCGTGCTTTAAGCGGAACTCGCCGCAGATCTGCTGACATGCTTCGAAGGTCTTTGTCCCTGCGGCCACTACCTCTAGGAGCCGAAGATACACTGTCTTGAAAAAACTGGAGCAGTTGCGAGATCAAATTCGTCTTTCCAGATGCTCAGTTAATCAGAATTTCAGTAAAGAACATATAAGTGATGTTCCAAAAGTGACGACAAATTTTTGTCCTATTCATTGTTCTCTCCTCAAAATCAATAACGCTATTTCCGAAATAAAAAAAATTCGCAACATTTTTCTAGATATATTTGAATAGCAATTTACACATTGTTATATGTTTATAGATTTAATCACAAATAACATTTTTTCTATAATTATGGAAATATATTCTGCGAGATCTTTTTCTTCATGTTTGTTTCTTTTCACTTAGATTTAATTTAGTATTTTCTTTTTTATTGATTTCTTTATGAAGACAGAAGTCATATTTGAAAAATTTATATCTTCAATTCTTTGTCTTCTAATAACGATAAGATGAATGGTATATCTTCGTGACTGATGTGTCGATTTTCTGCACGATAACTTAATCGACAAAAATTATATTCATATGTTACTTCTCCTTGTAGTGTCGTAGTTTTTTTTTTTTTTACCAATTATTTGTTTAAAACGACGACACGAGCGCGCACGAGAAAATCGCTTCGCAACGGATATTGATCGGGCAACGAGAGCGAGCGTTGACATGAATTTTATAGTTAACGTGGTGGCACGCATGGCTGACGGAAGTTGATAATGTTCAATTAAATCTATCATGTCATCAAATAAAAAAATCTTTGGAACAAAAGAAGATTGATAAATTACGTTTCCAAAATTCGATATATAATTTGTTGAGCAAAAAATGTTTCTCAAATATAATTTAATAGCTTCGAAAATAAATATATCTCAAAATTAGTTTCAGACTTAAATGAAATGAAATTTTTGATATATTTCTAGTTAAAAAAATTAAAAACAAAAACACTACAATATTAAATATCAAATCAAATATATTTAATCAAATCTCTTTGTCGCTGGCAGTTGAAGAATGCTTTGTCCACTGTGTAATATTTAATCAAATTTACAATATTGCTTACCGCGCAAACATTGCGATTGGAATATCAAATTAATAATCCGAGAAATATGAGAAAGGTTTATATGAATCCGGTTTTGTTTATTCAAATATATGCAATAAACGAGAATACTATAACTCTTCTTTCTTGAAAGAAGAACACTATATAAGTGTTTAAAAATAATTATATATTACGTGTGTATACATATATGTATATAGTTTTAGAAAAAACACATTGCAACGAATTTCGATACTTCCTCGATCGATGGTCTGTCGCACAATACGATCTGAGCGATTAATTACCATCGAATTGTAATCAGTCTGTCAACTAGAAGTCATTCTTATCTAAAACCAGCTGCGATAAAGGACCGAAACACTCGGCGAGAGCATCTGCCGCGTCTGTATACTCGCATATAAAGATCGTTATTTAACTAGACAATACAGTGATCGGGTAATAAGAAGACTGTACGTTAATTCTGTTACGTATATCGAATCGAGATACAATTATCGCTCTTTGCTGGCGAGCGTTCGTTCCTTTATCGTGAGACTCATTCGTGTCAGATGAAACTTTTGAAATACAGATCTTTGGTATCTCATTAAAGAGCCTGCAATGTATTCCAAAAAAAGAATAACAGTACTTGCTTGAATACTGAAAACAACGAGAGCAATGAGGATTAAAATCATTCATGGTCTTTATTCTCGGTTAATAAAAGAGATTATGCTTTAATATTTCACAAATGAAGAAAGCCTTGACGGGCGATGCGTCTCTCTTCTAAAGCGTATTGCGGTCTCTCTTTTTAATCCCTTCTTTGCACAAAAGGTTACGGTTTTAGTTAATTATCTTTTACTTATAGATTCTCGCTCCATTATCTTCGTAAGGGTTTTTCATAATGAACGATAAGGTAATTCACGATTTAAAAGCAGAGGTATATATAACACCAGAGATATTTCTTTATTCGTGCAAATACGATATAACGCAAAGAATTTCATTATATTTGCATCTTACATTATTTTGTACTGCCTATATTTGCCTACATCAACAAATGCGTAACGTTTTTACAATAAGAATCAAGCTTGAAAAATATAACATCGCAACCATATAAAAACCGAATATAATATGCGATATTTATAGAAAAATATAGAACTGAGTGATAAAAAAAGCCACGTAAAGCTGACAAATACCCAATCCCGCAAGAGCTTTGACTTTCCGACCAGTTGGGGCGAAAGAAAGTGAAGACCGGCTAACGAAGCAATTTAAGCCCGAAAATTCGAGGATACCCTCAAAGGAAAGGGACACATGAGAGGAGACTCTTTGATCAAGTCTACAGAACCGATCGAGTGTTAACGTCGATATCTTTCGTCCGCAAATCATTTGCACGACGTACTTTTTCTCTCGCTGTTTTCTTTTTCTTCTTTTTTTTAAAAAGCCGAGAATATCCCAATCGCGACTTCAACATTTCGCGTCAGGAGAAGGCCCTTTTACGAGCGGACTCTCGCTCTTATTGTAAAAGCGCGACTGGCGCGGCACGGCGAAGGGACAGGGAAAGGGATGTGAAAGTGAAAAGCGACTTTCCGAGCCAACTAGCCGGTGTGGTGAGAAGAGGGTCCCCAGCGACCAAGGATGATCGAACCCTGCGGGCAAGAGCGCGCGTGCGCGCTTCCACAAGCACGTCCTTTTCAAGGTCACAGGGACGCCCACGCCACCGCACAGTCGTCCCTTCGCCCAGCAAAGAGACCCGGTGCCCTTTATTGAAATTCGGCAGATCGATTGTCGTGATTGTACGAAAGCAGCGCTCTCTCCATGTGATGTGCGCTTTCGACGCGGTGAGAAATAGAAATAGATGGGCGATCGTTTGCTTCTTTTTTATTGTAATCTTGATTATTTTATAGCATATGCGCATATATTGATGAGTTTATTTTATAAAAAAATATCGGGATTTCTGTGGTACACGTAATTCACGTGTCTTCCGAGAATTGGTTCAACATAAAAATTTTGATAAAACGAACGTTTAGATTATTTCAAAAAATATAAATATGCGTATTGTTTGTGATGAATGTCAATCGTTATGCGGTAGCACCCTCGTAAAAGATACTTCATTTTCTTTAGTTTGTATGTCTATAAATAAACTATACTAATAACTAACTTCGAAACTTGTCGAAAAAAGAATCGGTCGTAATATATTGGCTTTTATTTGAAGACCTTTTTCTTCGCCCCAGAAGCTAGTTTATTTATTTATTTAATTATCTTCGCGTTCT
Organism: Pseudomyrmex concolor; assembly: GCA_014839585.1. Taxonomy (NCBI): domain Eukaryota; kingdom Metazoa; phylum Arthropoda; class Insecta; order Hymenoptera; family Formicidae; genus Pseudomyrmex; species Pseudomyrmex concolor. The sequence goes on along the minus strand of QVOB01004839.1, from coordinate 5,105 downwards.
CTGTTTCTCCGAGCAAATAAATTCCGATTGGTAAAATACTATTCGCAAAAGTATCATAAGGAGAGAGAGAAGAAGACGAATAAAACTTACACAACTTTAATAAAATTTTGTATATTTTAACAGATTGTACAATATCTTAGATGTGAGTTTATTACTCGCGAATTATTCTAGCGATCGATAGAAATGTTCATCTCTCTCGTCGCAATATTTTACGCACAATTTCTTGATAAAGGACACAATTTTAATTGACTGTACTTCTTTGTATTTTTTCTCTTTTGCGAGAAAAAAATCGTCGAATTCGTTACACCCGTTTACATCGCATTGTTCGCGCACATATCGCGTTCCAAGTCTCATTGAGTGCGCGAATCGCGATTTTTTACGCCGTTAGATACAACAGAAGCACAATGACGAATCGCACCCGATAATATCAAACTATGGAACACAGTTTGCGAGCTAGGCAGCTGAAATAACACGTGACAAAAACTGGAGATTCCGGTTTTGTTTTACATCGGGTGTTTATACGTGAATTAAAAACGGCGCCGACTCCGATTTGTAACGCGAATATATATATCTGATATACGAGTCATCAATCGCACACACTTTGTCGGAAAGATCGATTGTTTTTGTCGGCTGACTACATTGTACATGTCGCGTTTTATTACCACAAAAAATAAAGCCAAGATGTGCGTCAATTAGAAAAAAAAAAAGTTGAAAGAGGAAATAAGCAGTTTTTTGTATCTTTAGGATAAAAATAATAAAGTTCGGTTTGAACTTTACATCGTGTATAAACGATAATAAATTCAAAATATATAGTTTTTTAAGTCTTCTTTGTCACGATAAAAAATTGAAAGAACAAAAGTTTTGGATATGCACAATCAATTGCATGCATTATTTTTGTCCCGTCTATAGAAAGAGACAGGAAAAAGAAACGCGAGAAACATTGTTTCTCCAGTTACATTCGTACCCTTGTTTATTGAACTTAAAATTACCCGAAAAGGTCCCGAAGGGTTAAGGCACTTCCGTGTCGTCGAGAGATAAACAGAAGGAAAGAGCGTGCTCTTGTTTGCGAGACTTCGCGCGAGGTTGCAGCGCAGGTTGCACACGTGTACGTACGGGTATGAAAGTATTGCGCGCGCGAACAAAATGAAACAAAACCAATCCTCGCTTACGAGCCCGAGTCCGTATTATACGAGCGCGGCCGAGCGCATCAGTGTTACGTTGTTGTATTTAATGACCGACGAAAGCCGTATCGGGTTCGCGTTAATGCGAGCGACCGCTATATCTTAATCCGTCTGTAAAATAGACATAAAATATATGAACGTTACGATGATATGTGTGTGTTATTCTCTCGCGTACCTTCTTTCATCCGGAGGATTCGTCGGCGAATTTGAAATACGAAAACTCTTTCGCTTCACTTACAGAGTTAATGAATGTGAAAAAACATCGGAATAGAATTTCATTGCGCACGATAAATTTCTCGATGCGGAAAATAACATTTTCCTTTACCGCATATTTAACAAATTTGTATTTGCGTTGATAAAATATCACGTATGACGACACACACAAAAATATATCGTTGGAATTATATATTAAACTTTTCTCTTTTACAGAATTCTCACAAAACGTTTTTGTTTATCCGAACAAAATGGATACGAGTAAACCGATTTAAATACTAATCGGTTAGGTTCCACTGTAGCCATTTAAATCGGATTTCCTCCTCTTAACGCGTCGCGCGCACTGCTCATCAACGTCGTCATGTATTCGCGGTACCGTGATTATCTTTCATCGAAATGTCGGCTCATACCTTTAATCGCTATAAAACACACACAGAAAAAACAGTTTTGTTGAGATTACCAAATTTTGGCAATTTTAATCAAAATTTGGTTTCCAAAACACTTTATTTGGTATTTATTAAACACTTTATGATTTACCAAATTTTGGTATCTCAACAAAACTCTTTTTTCAGTGCACGTCGACGACTTCGCAAGTCGAATGTAATTATAATAGAGCGCGGAATAGAGAAAACTCAAACTATAGTAACGAGTTAAACACTCGATACAAACAGGACTTCAATTATTTAAACTTTGATTTATTGATTTTGCGGCTGAAGTCCGTAATATTCGGGATATAATATTAACGTTCTTGTCTAGGGTGCAACAATTCGAATTTCGATTAATAAATTTCTTAAAATCGATTGAATTTATGCAAAATAAACAACCACTTCTTTTCCGGTTTTCGCAAACAATTCCTACCAACGGATATCCGTAACATCGTGAACATTACAAAGAAGGGTGAATGCATTAAATAAAATTATAATCCTCTTACAAAATTTATAAAGGGTGCATTTTACTGATGTGTGGAGAAAGGTCTCTGCAAGCGGTCTTTATAAAACCACTCGATTCAAGCTAGGCGATAAATGTGAATGCTGCTTCGCAGTTTGGCTCCGCGAGTGAAACTCAATCGTGCATTCGCTCACGCTGAATTAGCGTTAATTTATCTGTACCGAGAAATGTCTATCACGGCGTTATAAAAATTCCCCATCTACTGTTATTATAGCCGCTTTTTTTTTTTTTTTTTTTTTTTTTTAAAGCAAAAGGAGAGAAAATGAATAAGACAAAGTACATAATGCGAAAAAAATGTCGCGTGCGCAAAATTTATATAACTTGTATTCTAGTTACCTGGCAGACGCTAAAAGAAAAAAACGAAACAAACCATTAAAATTACAAAAATATCAATTTTTTTACGCGATGCAAAAATTACTACTCTTTTATATAATTATCAGGAAAGCTCAGAATCGACACGCGATTTGCAAAGCGCTCGAGTTTCGTTTATCGTTTATCTTAATCGCGCACGAATATTGCACCTTACGCGAATCGATCGCTCTTTAGGACTCTTTAGGCGAGGATTAACGTCAGCTCGTATGCGCCAAGATATCGACATTTGAAAGATTATCATGTCGCAATTTGCAAAATGCGAAGAACGAGCCGCGCGTACAATTGCTAACGCGGCACATTATGAAGTCACGACTCGCTATTACGTAACTCGTCGAAGTGGATATTTTGAATACCAATAATTAAATACGTAATCACGAACAGATTCCGATTTATCGCGATGATTTCTACTTGTGTCTATAAATATTCGTTGAAAAGCGATTTATTTCATAGACATGAAAAAGACCAGAAACCCGATTAGATTATTACTGTTCAAATCTCTCATAATATTCATAATATTTAACTTTATTTAAATATAAAAATAGTAATTACACATTATCACATCCGGTTTTCTTTTAATATGAATAAATCTTTTCTTCATTTAGTTTCATAACTATTCTCACGATTAAATAATTGCGCGTACATATATACACTAAATAAATAATCTTATTTAATTATATAAAGAAATAAAACTTGTTACTCGTTCTCAACTTGTTACTTCTCTCATTTTTGTCTCACTTGTATCGGCAAGTATTTATATTTGTTATTACCGGCAAATTTTCTCATATTTTAATTCATTCAATTTTCATTTTTAATGTATTCATGTATTCGCAAAAGAAGTTGAGTCGCGACTAATTAATGTATCGTAACCATCAGACAGGCCAAGCAAAACAATTGAATGTAAGGCTATAAAAATAACGACTCTCCCGTCCGACGAAACCTTTCGAGTGCGGCCACATGCTACCCTTTCAACCGGGGAATTCCGAATTTCCCATAGCAACATGACGGCGCACTCCATTACCCATGACCTCTACGCCCCTAGCGCGCGCCTCCGCGCTACCTCTGTATCTGCGAATCAATGCAGCTACGTCGCGTGCATCCCGGCATTCCCCGAAACACGATCATCTATTGCAGGCTAATCGTGACGGAAAATTACATCGAAGAAAATCGGTGTATACGTGCATTCAAGCACGCCTTCTTCTCCGGCGCACTATCGTCGATTTTCGCGTCGCGCGACGCGTGCCGAGAAAAATATTTATATATTTATACAGAAACAAAATATTATATCTTTAGCATAGTTTTTTTTTCTTTTTTTTTTTTTACACGAGAGAAATCTACAATATACATCGATAGTGTGTCAACTCTCTTATACGTCAGCATATCAGCTGATCGAGAATCTAACCGTTAAAAGCCGTTTCTTGTCTACTACATCGTGTCTCAATTAAGCTGACACACACTCATAGTTTCTGTGTGTTTGTTGCGACAGTTTTCCTGAAGCGTCTGCGAAGGTTAAAAGCGGCGACGAGACGACATTCATCGAACAACAGTTTTTCGCGCATATATAATACGATTGAAGTTCAGTTTCGCTTTCTTACGCACGCAGTTGCGCGAATAATGGGAAGTATACAACGCCTGATACGCGCCGGGTCACCGGGTTAATAAGCATGTCTTTTTTTTCTCTTTTTTTTTTGAAACGTTGCGTTTATTGGAAATTTCAAGAAATTTATTGAAGAATGTGCAAATGCCCGGTCTTATAACAGAATTTTGTCGAATGTATCTCGAGAAGACGCACATGAATTGTGTGCTCACGTCGACAAATGAAACATTGTCCACTTCAAACTTTGTTATATAAGAAACTATATAAGGAAACGAAAAACTTGATCTCCAGGCGATGTAAGTCGCGAAAAAAAAGACACACTCATACAGATATAAACAAGCGATAAAAATATAAAGTCCGAAGTAGTAATTATTCAAATAAAATATGTGCATTAACGAATAGCAAGTTGGAAAAGTGATACATATAAAAATTATAAAATCGTGATTAATCACTAATCTCGTTTGACGTAGGAGTATGCGAATTGCTCAAATAGATACGTGAGCAAAATGCACGAAGGAGAATCTATTGAAGACATGTATTTATCGATACACATCGAAGGCTAAAATAAAAACTTGATTAGAATCTTGAGATTTCAATGCACAGAAAAATATATTCCAATAATATTGCACGTTTTCTCAAATAAACGCCGGAAAAATGGTTAGAGACCAGAACAAAGTTCTTTCTTTCAAAGGAAATACAAAAATTATGCATTTACGAACAGAACACTATTGTAGAATTAGAAATACATTTAAAAATAATAAGTGATATTATAAAGTATGTGATTGACACATGTAGAG
>QVOB01004838.1:0-16678 GCA_014839585.1 Pseudomyrmex concolor | reverse complement strand
TTTTAAAGGAGCACGTTTTTAATTAAACGCCATATTGACTTTTTATTACATATTACTGAAAATTCAAACATCTCTCTTGTAAATACTGCCTCAACATATAATTACGCTGTTAGATAGAGAAAGAGCGGAAGTTAGAAGAGAGCTCATACGGAACCGACACGAGACGATTGGGGCTGAGGGACGAACGGTGACGAGAATATTCAAAGAAGCGCACGCGTGTCACGCTCGGTGTATTTACAGAAAGCGACTAACGCAGTAAAAGCAGAAATAAAGGGATCCATTGGCATAACAGCGCCTCTCAGCTCCGCTTCATTATATTTTCCTTTTCTATACACGACTCGGCGTTGTAACGATCATTATGCGTTTGTGTGCGAACATCAGGTAGTCGTTAATAATGTCCCCGACCAAGTCGAGTGGAGATCGTTTCTTTTTCAAGAAACCGAGAACCACCGACACAGTCGAAATATTTAGTCAGCCGCTGGATGTGTTTTCTATAATCGCTCTGAACCGCTCGATCTTTTCTCTATCGCGAAGTTATTTATAACGGTGGGATCATAAGTCAGAGCCAGATTACTTCAGATTGAATTTTTCAATCCAGTCGATTAATCTTAATCGCTGCAAGTAAAACTTTTGTGCTGTATAAAATTTAAATACGCGAAAAAACATTTTATATGTGTTTGCTTGAAATTTTTTTGATACGCGTTATCGCACAATTTATGAGCGATATAATTAGTTAACATTCCGCCGTCAGACGGTATGCAAAAATATTTCAGCGGATATGACATCCACGAAGTGGAACAAAGAGCAATCATTATTGATATGGTACCAGTGATATGATTAATATATTCTGCCGCCGCTGTTTAAAGAGATAGCGCGGTATTATTAATTAACGACATTCAGTGAACGAGTGCGCTTGTATCGTATATTTTCTATCCCGAGCCATTTACTCGGGGGCCACAAAGACGCGATCGTGAGGCCATGAGCGTCACGACTAACGATTCACAGTCAATAAATGCCGCAAATAGTTGGCAGCGTAACGTTCGCGATTTATTGGAGATAATGTCGCTCTTTCAGCGTTATTTTCCTCGTTACAAACGCGTAAATGTATACTCTCGGCGTATACTCTCACAATACGCGAGATATTGCTGAAGCGGTTGTAATTGAATCGATCGTTCTGCAAATCACTAACAACGATCTAGCCAAACGCAACGACATAATAGTGACGTCTTATCGACAATCTACGTTGCATATGCGCATTGTACGGTGGCGGGCCGCCGAGTATCTCCGGAGACCTATGAAAAACATCTCTTATACATTTTGTGTATTTACAAGTGGATATAGATAGATAACGGCGATTTTACAGCAAAAGATGCAGGCATATAATCCGCCTAAATTGCCAGCAACCTAGCCTGCTGCCGTTAAATCATGTCGAAGATCGTATATATTTCTATAATTCTAGTAAGTGCCCGAGTACTTGCAAATTTCGATTCAAAGCAACACACACACACACACATGCACACACACTTTACAATTATGAGCATTCGTGTGCGATTTTCGAGCTTTAGCGATCATTCGGGAGTCGTTTATCGATGTGTTCAACCACACCGCGGTTAGGTTTCGCAAGCGCGATCTATTTCGCATGATAAAGTAATATCGCGCGTATTACTTCATCCCCAATAAAACTGGAAATAGATTTACGATGAACGGTAATCTGTTTTAAAGCGCTCCGCATATTTTTTTTTTTTTTCGAGTAAAATCTCTCGAGCCCGGCGGTATAAAGGAAGGAATATAAACATAGCTCCGATGAAGCAACAAGTAATAGCGTATTCCCGCAAGTTAATCCCGCGCTCGTGTAATTTTTCCAACGACTTCATTTATTTAATGCGCAGACCTGTAATACAGCGTACTTAAAGCCTGCCGGTGCAACGTACATATATATGTATATATAACGCGGCTGAAGATTATAGTCGTTTCGCGCAAATCCGGTAGTTGATATCGAAAAGCGATCACTCGGAGTCGCGCTTCGGTAATAGCAACCGGTATTTTGGAAGCAGCCCGAAACCGCTGCGAGGATGCGCGGTCGAGCCGGACGAAAGTTTACGACATGCCGCGAGTTTTTAATAGGCTCCCGGGGAACTTTTTGACCGCGCGTGGAAGCAACCGGGAATCCAGAGGTTAAACGTCGATCTTCCGCCGACTCGGCCCCTTGCTGCAGGCTTTTCAATGTGTGCAGCAACTGGAATTAATCAGGCATATTCAGGCGTGATGATTCGGGAGCACGTATAATGCATTTGTATTGATTAGTCACTGATTAAATGTTCATGAACAAGTTCGAACATTTTAAATTGTCAGAATAAAAATTGACATTGATCTTAAAATCGGTCGTTTGTCTTCTTCTTTCGCGCTCTCTTACAAATTTCTCCGATTTTCTTTGATTTTATTTCGCGGTTTCATGAAAATTATATTTATACAATGTAATTTACACATGGAACATCTATCATCTACGAACATAATTTTACAAGAGTGATTTTACGTATCACGTTTCCGCGCACGTCTCGGGTAAAAGCGCTAGTTTGCATACGTTATCAGAAGCGCATTTCCTGAACCGATGCGGAAAGGAAAAATCCGTTTATACGCACGACAACGCGTTATGCAACTAATGCCGGATATCACTTACTCGTGCAACCAATCAGCGTAGCGTGGTTATCCATAAACCGGCTGGCACTTTAACCCCACTGCACTGACACTGGTGTTATCATCGTTGCAAGTTCGTTACACCGCGCGCCGTAACGTCATTCTTCACTTCGAAGTGTCACGATTATTGAATTACACGTTCACCGATTCAGCAAACGGAATTGTGTCACATCGATCTCGTTCACGGAACCCTCTGGATTCGATACCCCTAGAGCAGCCAATCCCGGACACGCGAAAAGGGCACACTAAAAATTCTCTCCGTTTATATGAGGAAAAAAAGTTATCCAGACCGTTGGAAAAATCGGAGTACGAACAATCCAAATCTCTCCCTTCGCAGGTACAAACTGTGAGAAATGTTGTGTGCTTCACCCCTCGTGTACGTTTCACGAGAGCGGGTACGTGCACGCGCACGTCCCAATGTAACGAGGGGTTACGCGCGTTTTGAGATTAGCCGTTAAGAGCGGATAAACATCCAGAGCTCCCAGCACGCGCGGCTCATGTCGGCCAACTGACTCGTAGCGCGGAAACGTCGGGGCCCTTCGCCTCTTGGGCGCCGATGCTGGGTGAGCGTGGTAGCAATGGTGGTGGAGGTTGCTGACGGTGGTGGAGGTATCACGGATGGAGGAGTGGTGGTGGTGGTGAACGGTGATGGTGGTGGCGGCAGCGGCAACGTTCGAAGGCGAAGTCTTTGGTAGTGTAGGTGCTCGATGGAGGCGGAGAGGCGGCTTAAGAGTAGAAGAGCTGGTGGGAGTCGGTGAATGCTCTGCAGTATGCACTCCGATGTCGTTGCCGCACAGACAGATGCTGCGGAGTGCCGTTCGGACTGCCACACGAGACAGAGTGTACACCTTCGTGTACAGAGAGATGACCACGGACTTTGTTAAATATTCATCCCATCCGGTTGTCGTTGTATATCGCACACACATACCCTTGCGGTAGGAATGTTTGTCCAAGCTGCTTGTTTCCCGATTACTCGAGGGACTGCGCGAGCAAATTTTGGAGCATTCGATGGTTACGCGCACTTATCAAAGATGTATGAGATAGCGGATGCCTGATATTAGGAAGATATGTATTTTGCAGCATTTCAGACCTGTAAATAGTATTTTGTGAGCGAACGAAACTGACCGACTCCAAAATTCAAAGTCGCACGTGAAAGGGAGGAAAAACGATTCTCGCGTGTTTACATCCAGGCGCAAAGGAAGGTTTTCGAATGAAAGGGCAACATTCGGGAAAGCTATTCCGGAGAGCTATTCTTCTCTCTTTGACAGCAAGCAACGAAATTCAGGTTAAGCGTGCGATATCCGCATTTTGGCCGGTGCATAAATTTGTTTTTTCTCCAAATAAATACTCCGCGACGCATTTATTTACGGTGTTCTTTGCTCATCCTTCGCCCTTCTTCTCCGCGATCGTCCTTTTCCTGCTCGCCAACGCGACATGACCGTACTCTTGTCGCACCGTTCGGTAAATAAATATTGACCGTCGAGGCGGGCATCGCAAACAAATCCATTAATAACACAAATTTAACCTCGTCGCGGAGCCGTATGCGTGTATACTCGTGGAATCAGGGGCGTGAGTATACGCGCGCGTTCAGTTTCACGTGTGGACCAATCTGACAGCTCCGCCGCGTCTAACTCGACGTTGTCGGTGTCAATTTATGTCTGCGGGTGGATTCGGCGTTACGGTAGAACAATTTAATAACATTCATTTCCATATACATATATGTACATATACATATGTACATATGTACATACATATACATCATTCTTCCATCCCGGCTTTACTCGGTTCTAACCTTCCCCTAACCGGCGGCGATCGTACGATTCAGCGGAAAGATAGAGAGGCAGAATCGCGACCCGAGAGAGTGAAAGAGAGACAGAGAAATCGGTGTTAACCACAGGAGAGTTGCGGCAAGCGAATTCGCGCAAATTCGCGAGACTGTAACCAAATAATCCTCGACGTTTAATATCCAACTTTGCGGTGTATCTCGTTAACGCGCGTTGCAAATGCAAACATGTAAGTTTCATCGATATACACACAGGTCGAAGGAAAATGCACGCAAAGAGATGACGAATTCCAAAACAAAAACAATTAATTTTCAATAAATTTTCTTTAATAGATTTTAAATATCCGTCATTATAAAATATATCTCTATATGATATTCGCACTTAAACTTATTTAATTTATCAATAGAATAGTACAATATTTTTTAGGATATTATATTAGATCTTTCGAAGAAGAAAGACCCTTTTCTCTTTTTCTCTGAAACTTTTCTTTTGTTCGAATATATTATTGTCTTAGGTTCCATATTGAATGTTTTTCAAACGTGCAGGTAGAAACTCGGAAGGTTTTCTTCTGCTACAGAACTCGCATATATGAGAAAACTCACCGATATTTGAAGAGCTAGAGGTAAAGAATTGTATATTAAAAATAGATCGTGTGAATACGAGCGCGCGTGCCAAGTGCGCGTTGCGGCAACTATAGTATACAGGGTGAATATCTAATGCAGCTATTAGAAATATTTTTATCGTTGACTTGTAACTTTGTGTTAGGTATTTTTGGTAAAATATTCATTCAACAGAGTTAAGCAAAACTTTTTATTCACTTTTCTGTACATGTGTCTATACGCGTACCGAAACTCTGTAATATCGTAAATCTATTTATCTCGTACATTAGTTATGCATTCGTAATTACCGATAACTTTATATCCGATTCTATGACAACACTGTAACGACGCTTGCAATACGACGCTTATTTTTCACACTCGTATTCTTCTGTCATACGACTCCTAATCGATAAATGAGTTTTCTCCTAGACAATAATACAACGAGCAAGAGAGATGAAGAATTGCACCCTTTCAATAGATCTCTCCTCCCCCTTATTTTATATTCTACGTGAAGTCTCGAATGGAGAAGATGATCGCCTCGTAATCCTATATAAACACGGTTATTTTTATCCCATTAGGGGGCGGTTCCCGTAACGGCCCGTGTACCTTCGAGCCTGCATAATACCGCGTTCGTTGTGCACGCAGCTTTCAAGACTGCCGACGATCGACCGGGGATGACCGCGGGATCTCGAAGGGTGCATCTAGTGCCACACCCCCTCACGTCTGTTGCCACGAAGCTGCTTAACAGCGGGGGGGGGGGACAAATGCGCCTAGTTTATGATATACAGACCTAAATAGTTGCCGGGTCCTCCGAGGGTCCTGTTCCATTGAATCCTACGCTTTCGTCTTCGAAATGGGTCGTCACAACGTCCCTCGGAAAAAACATAACAAATGATTCACGATGAAGTCATAAAATACCTAAGTACACAACTGATACCTAACAGCTTTTGTTATTGAAAAATCGACAACTTTTTCTCGTGTACACATATAGCAAAAAATACTTGTGATTAATTATTGCGCACTTTTGTTTATTTTGCTTTTTATTTTCTTAGAGATAGTTATTTTATATACAAAAACATTTTATGTATGTAATAATGCGTAATGATGTGTACCTATTTTCTAACACAGCGATGTTCACGATGTTCTGTGTCATTATTTCATAATGATCTCAACTGAAAAACGGGCGGCAGTAACATGTGTCACGCACTCGTTCTGAAAAGTTTCGGTTGCACGTGACGCCTACCAATCGTAACGTTTCTCATTCCGAAGCCTCTTTCTGTCTCGTTAATGGCGTACCGGCACTCCATATCGCTAAAGTAAGTATCGCCTGTTCTTCGACAAGAAAAGTCGGCCCTTATCAGCCAGAAACTGAAAAGTTTTTCTCGCATTTGTCACAACGAAGAGATTGAGATACGTATAACGGGTCTCTTCTCAATGTGGAATTCATCTAGAAGCATCTTGTCAAAGGTTCGTTCGAAGCAAGCAAACGTGAAATATTTTTTCACGGACTCTTGTATACGCTCTCGTGGGTTGCTTTTCTTAAGAGGAAACTCTTGTAAGGTCGTTTCGTTTCGCCAGGAGGTCAGCGGAGCTCGAGGACTTCCCTTACCGCGCGGCGATATCTCCCCTTCAGAAAAACCAAACCGAAATTCTATGGTTGAATCGAATCGAGAGCGAGAGAGGCAATTCAGTTTACGTAAACAGACAAACTCGGTATTTTCTTATATAAATATGTATAGAATATTATATTATAAATGAGAGTAAAAAGAAAAATTATTAAGAAATATAAAGGGAACACAAAATCCATTCAAAATTGCTTTTTTATGCAAATCCGCGTTTCTTAAAAATAAATATAAAATTATCTTTTGTATATTACTTATCATATTTTTGATAACTAAAAAAAAAATTATAAATTTAGAATTCTTTTATAAAGATTTTTTATATAAATGTTCTTTTTGATAAAAGTTTGAATACAATAAGTAACATCAATTTTAGATAAAAGAGATAAAAATAAGTTAGATATCCGATGTGCCGTATCTTATCGCATTGATAAGTTCGTAGAAAACTCATTAAAGAACATCCAGTTTTTTTGCGTCTGTCAGCGTGTTCATTAATTTTCAAGAGAAAAATTGACGTCAGCCATCTAGAATTACGAGACTGGAGTGTCTTCGAAGACCCCATGAGTGAAATTCGAGCTTGTACCATTTCTCGAAAAAAGGTACCAACGCAGAAGCGAGAGCGCAAAGGAGAAACTGAGAAAAAAAAGACAAAGAGCAAGATAAAAAAGGTTCGCTCAACCTTACCAAGGTATTTCGAAGGTTTCACGAAGATATCGGACAGGTCAAAGACAGAAGACGAATAACGCCCTGTTCAACTGATGCATTTAAAATATTCGAGAATGGATTCTGACCGCACGAACACAGAGAGAAAGGTTTCGAAGATTGAGTTCTTTATCTCGAACATAGGATCTCATCGTTCTTTAGAGAGCCCTCCTAAAACAAATACAACGTCCAATTCAGCTGACGGGGGTGCTCAAGCAGATAGGCATACCTGCGGTGCATCCGCACCGGTATTCTAGAAATGTTTTTCGTTACTCGCCTCTGATAGCATTTAATGGAATCAATAAGTTGTACGACAAATCTGTGATATCCCACGTATAAAACTAGCTTCAGTCGTAAATTTGATTCGCTCTCAACTCGCAAGTAAATAGGATTTGTTCGATCTTTCAAATGACATTTTTATATTATAGGACCGGGAAGATAGTCGAACCAGGTTAGATTGTCTTTTTTATAGCTACCGTGACCTCTCACGACCGTTTTACCTACGGGCAATACGATTCTTTTTAGTCGTTCGTTTTATCAATATATTCTTCAATTACCAGAAATTTCCTCGAAACCCGATTCTCGATCCTCGGAACGCTTAGCTAAAACTACATGGATAACGAAAAGCTATTAATTAAGCTTTTAACAGAAGCTCAAGTTTGTAACACTGTATTTCTACTTGTTATTTAACTTGTTATTACGAGATTCTCAGAGAAGATATTGAAACTATTCAAGCGTCGTACACTTTACCTTAATCATCTCGCGTTCTCTTCTAACTTCAATCTTACCGAAAGCTCTTCATGACATAGAATAATTGCCCGCTGGCGATAAAGAGGAATCACGAAATATCTCTCTCGAAGCCGCGCGAGCAAGGAAGATCCAGAAAGCTGGCGACGCGATCACGGCGGCGTAGGAAATCGGGATCTCGGAAACAAAAGGGGGCCGAGTCCTTCTCTTTGTCTCACAGAAGGGGCACACCCTCTCGCCGCGCATTATTTACTGGCGATATGGCCCGCCCGCGTGCATGCCGGGATAGCGAGGGAGAGACCAGCCGCTAATGGCACGTTGGTTTTCTGAAAGCCGGACGACTATCCGGGTCCGGTCTACGAAGATTTCTTTCCGTAACCCGGCAATTTCGGCGTGCCCTACAATCTGGTAGATTGCATCCCGCGCGCCGCCTAGAAGGCGAATTATCCCGACTGTATACGCGAAAGAGCCCGCGGTAGGGCGGCCGGGTCGTTCGCTTTACTTTATTATTTTACTTTCTGATGAGACTTTTATGTGCGCTGGCGACCAGTTATCATTCAGAGAAACAGGATATTTCTTTCTTAATCTCTACTTCTGCCCTACGCTCTGCCATCTTTCTCGTTGCACCTGCACTCACCTTTCTCTTCGACCCGCCGTTCCTGGCCAGATAATGACAGAATTCTCGGTCCCGTGGGATTCCGGGAAGAATCGTGCAACAAATTGTATCCGCGTATACGTATCGAATTATACGGCTAATTCGAAAGGAGAAAGAAAGTTCGCGTTGTTTTGTTGCACGCGTCTCTCAAATAATAACGCTGCAACGTTAATGATTTCGTAACGTTGGTATATAATGACAGTGCGAAATTCAATAGGAGTGTTATCGTGTAAAGGCGGTTTATGTGTACTACAGTCGTCAGGCACACTTTCTGTGATCTTACACGCTAGTATATTTATGAGATTATATTACAGCATGTCCGGAGTTAAATATATTTACGATTCATCATCATATCTTTCTCAGGGATCTCGGTTTATGGCAGTCTTGGCATTTAATGAAAACAATTCATTTCCATGTCATGAATCATTGTGCAACATACACCGGAGAGTGTGACTGGAAAGGCTTTGTTGTTTCGCCGCTTTACAATTTACAATACTTATATATTAAATAATGTATTGATAAATTGCGTAAATCCGACTGTTAACATGATTAACGAACAGCTTACGGCGGTATATTCACACACAGTGTATATAATGATAGTGTTTTGCGCATTCACGAAAGACTCACCGAATTGCTCGTTAGGCTCCTGAAAGGACGACGAAGCGAAGAGTCCGACGAGGAGGTAAAGTGAAACGCGATATTTATTTCGATTACACATTATCAGAATCGAGACTCATAACGACCGTATACGCCTTCGCGCGCTAGAGTGCCTGCCAATCAGACTTCCATTCAAGGTGTATCATTGAACATTACACCCCGCGTCTACTTGCTCAATAAACTCAATCAATCCAAACATGCTGTTTACCTCTCGGTGGCGCGCTGCTATCGCGATTTTCAATTAGCGAAGAAAGAGAAAAAGAAAGAGAGAGAGAGAGAGAGAGAGAGAGAGAGTGGAAGAGAGAGAAACACGATGGAAAGCCGAGAACATCGCAGAAGACAAGAGGACGAACCTGATCCGCCCAAGGACGAGAAGAGATGATGCGCGTTCGACGACAGACGATACGCTCGGTAACGGTAGAGAGGAAGAAGGACTCCGAGAACGATTCGACGCGCATTCTTCGGACGCGTGCTCGGCAATTTGCGGTATGAGGGCGCTTTACAATTAGCGGTATCTCTTCCGAAGCGGCATTCTTACCGGAGTTTCTTCGACGACGAGTCCCACGCACCGCGCTCTTCCGAGGATTTCTCTCGGTTTTGTCGTTAAGCATTAATTGAACCTCGGAGCCGAGAGAGATTACAGAGAAGATCTTCGCGCAGAATGGTATCCGAGAAACCGAATGAATTTCAAGTCGCCGCGCGACGTCTGACGTTCGTTTCTTCGTCGTCGTTCTTTCTCCTTCGCGCAGATTACCTCTACGATGTATCGTCGTCTCTCGCTTCTCCCTTCGGGCGCGGTTGCTGCTTTGCCCAGAAGAGAAGCTGCAACCGAGGCCAACCTGTTATTAAGGGACCCACAACGATTAGATTGCGCTAATGGCGAACCGCTGTCTCCTCCTGGAAGAAGAATCGGTTTCTCTCTCGCTTCTTTTCCCGCTTCTCCGCGTTCTCTCGTACTATTCCACTGCGGTCCGATTTCTCATCAGTCGTCGACTGCTGTCTTGCTCAACGAAGGTCGACGAGAAAGCATCTCGTCGACGTAAATTCGAGCTGTTGCGCGCGCGCAACGCAACCCGTATTCAAGAGGTATTTTTGGACCTTTGGTGGTCGGTCCGGCACCGATACTCCACCCGGTTGATTCCATTAGGGGAGGAAATCTGCGCCTGATCCCGCTCTCACTCCTACGACGATTCCCTCTCGCGATGGGATTCGCTTCCTCCGCGCCGACGGGTACTCATTTAAGCGCTTCGTATTTCCCGTGGGAACCCGACAGCCCCAACAAAGGCACGAAAAACGTTTAATAAATAAATTGATCAGGTTTCTCCCCACTTCGCGCGACGCGCCCTCAACCCTCGTCTCAACCTCTTTTTTTTTCCACAAACGACTGTCGCGCTTCTTCCTGGCAGGACGCACGGGGACCCGTCTCAGCTTCCGGAAACGCGACACCACAGACTCAAATCCAACTCATGTTTCATTAGCTCGCTAATGCTCTGGAGACGAGAACGTTCCACGATGTGAGGAACGCTTGTTCATATTATCGCGATTGTGTCGTGATATAATGGAATTGTGTTGCGAGATTTTCGGCGCGCACACGTGATCCACACTCTCTCGGAAGTATACCACTAGTTTTCAAGTATTAGATTCTCAGCAGAAGTGGTTTTCAAATAAAATCTAGATCGAGTAAAATGTATTATTAAATTATGTCAAATATACATTCGTGAAAATGTGAAAAGAGACAACGGTCAGATCACTGTTTTACTTGCAAACTGGAGACATTATTCTCTCTGTGTATATTTAGCGCTATATTTTCTCTCTGATTTTTAACTTACCTTGACGTTGGTCTTGTTACATTAGTACATAAAATACGAAATCACATAACGTTTGGTGGTGGTCGATGACGGCGCCAAAGAGAGAACTTGAATGTTATTTTTTTTTTTTTTTTTTGCGCGGAGACACGGAGTTGATACGTAATCTTCGTTGATTGTTACCGTTAAAAGAATGCGCTCTCCGAGAACCACCGCGTGAACGTGTTATACCTTAGTAAGACGCATTGCAAATAAAGATCCGCATTGTAACACGAGCGCGAGTTTACGATTCGCGCTTCCACGCGCCTAAAGGCGAACAATAGACTATCCGATGGTCTACAAAAGTTGTCGTCATTAAACTACCATATGCGAGCGCGTATGCGCGTATATGCACGCACGCTCGCGCCCAAACTAACTCGCCGCAAAGTTCCATTGTATTGACGACGGTTTACGACTGCAGATAATAATAATCATCAGGAAAACCGACGAAGAAGAAGAGGAAAAGAGGGGAAAAGGGAGCCTGTCTCGCTCGCACAACGCGCTTCTACGGATTTCCATTCTGAAACTCTCGAGCCACTCCGCGCCGGCATCCGTGGGCCGCTGTGCTATTACATGGTACTTTACGAATCGTCTGTGTTCACGAGGAAGGGAAGGAGGAGCAGGGTAAAAGAGGGAGACGATAGGACCTACGAGAGCGAGCACGCGGTGCGACACAATTGCGAACGGCGCGCTCGGGCGAGCTGCGGCGAGTAACTCGAGTAGGCTCTCGGCGATCTCTCTGGTCCGCGCTGCGGGATATGCATTTGTGCAACAGACTTTATACGGCCGTTGCGCTACTTATGCAATCGTGAATGCGTCGGCATCCCTCCGCACGTTTCCCGCGCGCGATCTCCGTGGTCACGTTTCAGTATGTCGTTCCTATTCCCGAAGGCTTTGCCCGCACGAGATATCCGCCTCGAGGAGACGGCTATTGACGAGACTCGCTGCAATTTTCCTCTAAGTTATGAGGATTCGGATTACGTATCGTTAGTTTAAAATCTAACGTAATTGATTTTTTCCGCGGCTCGAGTCACACGATGCGTGAAAGTTGCTCGGCAAGAGAGAAATGTGTTGCTTTGTATAAAAATTAAAAGAAGCTAAATAAAAAATGTAACAGAACAGAGAAAGAGAGAAAAAGAGTTGCAACATAAGTAAGCGAGATATATATTTACAAGTTGGTGTAACCTAATGAGTCTCTAATTAGACCTAATGTTACAAAGTGTATATTTTGTTCGTTTCTACTTTATAGTGTTCTACTTTGTTGATGAAATATGAATATAGGATTTAGAATATTACAGATTTAAAACGGAGATGTCAAATATTTGATTTGACTTTTAACTCGGTTATCTCAATTTTTTTATATTATTATTTATATAATTAAGAAAAAATGAAGCTGCTGGAAAACAATTTAAATTAGAGTAGACGTTATGAGTTCTAAAATCATTGATATTGCTTATTAAATATTACTAAGTATCAGTACTGCTCATAGTTTCTCTAATTTGGATTATATAATTTATATAATTTATATAATTTATATTACACTTACGTGTACGTTATATAATATTTACATAATTTATACGTTAAATACTTGAACAACGTTTCTAATCTATCTATATAAGTAGATAAGATGCAATGGATAATTTGTATTTGAATATAATACACAAGTAATCAAAAGTAAGAATAGCCGCACTTGTATTTTTTTAAAACTTTTATCGCGTATATTTTTATTTTAGAAGAATGTGTACACTATTTGTTTTCTTTGGCACTGCAACCGCTTGAGATTTCGTCATATCTGATGCTGAGATCCGAGCTATTTTCTCCGCGGCTATAATTGCAGGCTTGACCAGTATCCGGCATAATTAACATAATTAATACATAGCCGACGAGTGCCTCCCGCAGCTCCCGAACCCAAATCATAGAACTTTCAGGTTTGCACGCAGCGTGCGGTAGTTTTACCTGAAATTATCTGAGCGAGATGATACTCGGAGAAAGAAGATCAAGGTAGGTTCCGTGAGATACGTAATGCGCCCCCCAGAGCGCGTAGGGGAGTGATCGATAGTCCTTACAAAAGGTCGGATTAATAGACGGATGGGGTTGTCCGAAGTCCGTCTGTCCTTACAGTGATGGTTCTTTGTGTCTCTCTCTCTCTCTCTCTCTCTCTTTCTGGGAAAGAGTCAAGACCGGAGTGACGCGACCATTCACATCGATACTTCTCATCCCTCAGTTGAAAAAATCCCACGTCCTCACCCACGATCTGTGTATGTTCACATCGCAGGTGCGGAGTCCGTTCATTTCGCGCACCGATGAGGACCGCTCTATCTGGCAGCTGCAGACAGAAGCGCGCCGTCCTTTTCTCACCCGGCGCGATTTGTCGCGATTCACTCTCTGTCCCGGTGCTCATTCTACCTTGACGTTGTCGCTCGTGAATCGTGCGGTCGACGGAACAGTTTCGTGCCACTGTTTTTTTTCTGTTCTTTTCTTAAAGTCGAGAGGGCCAGGAACTGCTCTCTTGACAGTCCCGTGGCTCTCTCGCAATGGATTGCAGGACTGTTGCACAATGCGCCAGGGTAACACCGGGCCCTTTGTGCAATGCCGGCACGTACGCGTGCTCTTTCTGCCTATCGTAGCGTTCTAGTCTCGCCTCCAGTTTCTCTCACTCAAAAGATAGAAAAAGAGACAGAGAGAAGAAGTGAGAGAGATCGGCAGAAAAATCTATTCGCCTTTAATTCGCTTCTCAGTGAATATACAATGGGTGTACGTTTTCCAGCTCGCCAGTGACGAAGGAGAGCATTGCCTTTACTTGGGAGGATTTTCTTCGGAGATTTCGCCTCTATTCATCTGTTTTCTGTTTCCGTCGCTCTTCGGTTTTTTCTTCATTTTTTCTTGCGCCTACCGAAACGGCTAGCCACTCGCATCTGTTCTGTCCGCGGACATCCATCAAGGAGATCGATGTCTTCATCGTGATAATTTGTCTTTGGTTTCGATGTAGGTTTAGAAATAAAGTTTCCCATCATTTACGACTACGCTGTCTGGAATCGTACCGAAGATTTATCTTTTTTATTTAACGATCCCGCATATTAATACGATCCGAAAAATTAAATTCTAAAATTGACGAAGATTTTACGAATATTTGAAGAAATTCTTTACATTCTTAAAGATTTTTATAAAGTTCTAAAGCGGAATAGTTTTCTCTTTAGTCAAAATTAATAATTACTTGAAAATAACTGTAAATGTAATAATTTAATAATTTATTTAAAATTCTTGGTATACATGTAATTTTGTTTTATTCTTTTTTTTTAATAATTTATATTTCTATAAGATATTTTGTTGTGTCAGAATTCTCTCTTTTCTCATCATCCATCTCAGACGTTACTACGGCTGATGGCGACGCTCGGTGTCGATGGATTTTCATCCATCAATTTTAATTGATATGATATCACCTCGATTTACGTCGCGTAAGGTTCCTTGCGGCTGACCTCTCTCAATCTTGTTTTCCTGTTCGACAACGCAACACCGTAATTCGTCGAACGACCGCAGGCAGCCAATACTCGACGGTGGCAAGCATGTAATTCTGATAATGGACGTAAAAAGGTTAGCTGCGTTCGCGGTATTGAGAGGTCTTTTTCTCCGCGCGCGCGCACGGAATTTAATTTCTCGCTAGGATTTACGCCGGTCACTGGAGTCTCGTGAAATTCATGGTTCTAGATTCCTGGTCGATTCCTGAAGGCCATATGAAAATTGAATGGGATCTGTCTCGCGTGTATCTATCTCCTTTCACCACTCAGTTCTTGCTCCTTCCTGATCTCGCTTCTCGCGCCGAGTTCTCTGGGAGTTCGTTGTTTTCCGGGACGAAACGTTCTGACGTTCTCCTGAGGTAACGCTCAAACTCGGACGATATTGGCGAGATTGCAGCGGGCAAGTTGCTCGCAACCGGCGGTAGCCGCGCGTATTGCGCCTTGCGAAACAATAGGAGCCCTTGAGCATGTTGCGAAGGACTTCCGGCAAGTCCGAGAGTCTACCGGGGATGGGAATGTTACGGGGAAGTACCGTATCAGTGCGGAAGACATGTCGCCGCACGAGTTGAATCGTACAGAAGTTGATTCCGTATTTCTTGTTATTGAGAAATGAAAGTTTATAGTGATGCGATAGATAAATTTCTTTTTTAATTCACAATACACAAATCTTAATCTAATGCCGACAGTATCGATTATAAAAAAAGTTATTACTCGACTTTATATCCGGTATTAATGTATTTTCTTCAACGCAGCAAGATATTAATCGCGGTAATGAGACAATTAATTGATTCACAATTGAGTTTTCCAATGGAAACAACAGAACGCTGCAGACGCAATATACGACGAAAGTATATTGCGGCGTATATGTCGATGAAAGCACGGATATTATTAATACGGTATAATGCGAAAATTAATAGTTTATGGTCGCGGTTATCTGATTTTTTTACGGGGAATCGATCAATCTGGAAACGCTCCGAAACCGTAAGACATAATTACTTATCTTAATCCGCGTAAGTGGAAGTTTCGCTTCGGAACGGACGGTGCTTCTTCTTAATGATCAGGGACGAACGATAATCGAGTCAGCCGACCGACTTAACGTCAATCAATCCGGGGGCCACGTTGCTTCCTTGGGATACGCTTTTATTTTGTCCCTCTCGTCTGACTATAAATCAGTGCGTTTTTACGGATGCGTTTTTTCCGTCGAAGATCCAACGCGCATGGGCCTGATTAAACGGGTTATTAATTACGCCCTGCCGACGACGTGGATGAATGCGGTGCGCCCGATAAATTAGGGAAGCTCTTTCTTCCCGGGTATGTTCTTATTCTATAGCGCTCGAGTGAAATGCATTATCTTTGCTTATAGCACTGCGAAGTACGATATTAAAGCACTTTTTAAATTCTGCACCAAATAAATAAATAAACGTATGTAAAAATTGATTTTATAACAAATTTTTTACTACGCATTCGCAAATATAATTCGATGTATCGCAAATATCTAGAGAGCTAGTTATCGATGACGTTGATACTTGCTATTCGACGAAATGAGAAGCTCATTTATGTTATGAGAGAATAAATACAGTCATCTTGTCATCCCGCGCTGTTAATGAAGCGATCGTCGCTAAGGTCATAATGGCACAAATACATTCATTAATCCAAATGAAATGTCGTGTCACAAGTTACTCGCGAGAGAACCGGCTCGCTCTTTGTACTTATTCCAAAGCTATAACTTATCTCGACCGCAGTTTATTATCGTCTAATCGAGAATAAACGTTACGAGCGTTTAATTGACTTTTCGAACTCTTCTCTTTCTCTCGATTCTTTTTTTTCTTTCTTTCCTTTTCTCTCTCTCTCTCTCTCTCTCT
>QVOB01004837.1:0-15669 GCA_014839585.1 Pseudomyrmex concolor | reverse complement strand
AAAGTAATTGCACGCACATTATCATCACTTCTTCTATTTTTTCTGCTCTATGCGGCATAAAACCCGACGCGGCTCAAATCCCGCAGTTACCCTAAATAATTTAGAAGTAGTCGATTAAAAGAATATAGAATAGTAGTCGATTTAAAAGAATAAAAACAGATAATTTAGAAATAGTCGAGAACTGTTAAAAGAGAATTGCTGCTTTGAAATTTCACGTAGCGGAATCAACATTTTTTGCTACAAACGACTTTTGTCGAGGATTAATTGCTTTCAGATGTAGCAATTTAGATGGAAATAAAATGCAGTTTTCGTAGGATGTCCTTTGGGGAAGTGAAACCTTCGCAAATGTAAAAGAAAAATAAAAAAAAACGCAATACCAAGGTTTTTGGCGTTACACACTATCCCGAAAACGTTTTCGAGCTGTCCTTGTTATACGCAAAATTGTGCTCACAATCGTGTTAACTTTTTGACCTACTGCATTGGTTATTGTATATAAAAGTGACTGAACTCAGTTATAAATGATGAATGTGACGTTTAATGAGTAGATCTCTCGCGGAGCAAAATAAAAGTTACGAAAGTAGAGAGAAAGCGTTTTTTTATTCGTTAGCTATTTTTGCGCATTGATATCAAATTTCGAACTCCGACGTAATATTCAGCGCACCACGTACACGTTCAATATTAGCGATATGATATCATTGGGAGCGCATATATTCGAATAATAATACGTATAACGTATATGTGTTCGAATAATTTATTCAAAATTGAGAGAAAATAAAGATATTTCGATATTTCAACGATTACAAGATAATCAAATTACATGTAAATTGACGATTCTGTTGAGAACATGTGTTACAAGGTAAAACAATATATATCTAGATAATAATAATTAATAATAATAATAATAATATATTTTAGTTGCTCTAATTGTGTTTCAAATAAATAAGAATTACTTACGAGCAAATATTTGACTATAATAAGAAGCCAGAAAAGAGAATATAAAGTATAAAAAAAAATGTACATACAAATTAATATTTTTATTAATACTAAGACGTGATATAAATAAATATGACGTTTAAAATATTTTCAACGAAACACGTTATGTAACTTGAGCAGGAACTTACGGTTTCAAAGATTCGATCGTGGAGGTTTCTTCCTTGGGCTGAATATCCTCCACCGGGGTGACCTTGGCTGGTTTCGTCACTGAAAACAAAAGAAGGCCTCTTTTATGATCATCGTATACTTCACGAAGAGTCTGTGAGAGCTCTATTCGTGGACTTTTGTTACAAGCAATATCCTGCGGGATTTCCCTTTCTCCGCGTAATTAGGAAATCGATTCCCACAGATGCTTTACCGTTCTACTACCGCGCGCGCATCCTGCAGAGTTTTTAAAATTCTATTTGGATCCTTTTAAAGATGTCTCCGGGAGGACTCATTAGGTATTCAGTCCTGACTTTCCCCCAACGGAAAGGGGAAGCGATTTTATGTCGCGCGATTTGCCGAAGGCTTTCGCAATCGACGGTGTGATCGCTCGAGCCTTTGTCGTTCCGGGAATCGTCGCGCGATTTCGAGGGTCGGATATTATTATCGAAAGGGAACGGCAAATGCTCGACGTGTCTCGTCAAATATATCTTTTGTCTCTCTGTCTCTTTTCTTCGACAAGCCTATTGTAGAAAAAACATTAGAGAGAAAGAGAAAGAGAGAAAGAGAGAAAGACATATGTAGAGAAATCGTAATCAAATCGCTTTTTGATTTCATTCACGTCGAAATACCGAAAAAAATACCGTTTCCAAAAACAGTATCGTCGCCAATATTCGTTCGTGTCAGTTTCTTGCTTCGACGCTTCGAATTAGCGAAGAATCCTCGGAGGAAAATGTTGGATCTCGAAAATGTTTTCGCTCGAAAAGCAAAAAAACGAAATGAAACGTAGTGTACCGAGCAGTGCTTCCGCAGCTTCTCAATTAACCCAAATACTCCTGTGATTTTTTTATGTCCCAAGCACCGTCGCGATATAAATTAACAGAATGAAAAAGATTACCGTGGCTTGTAAGAGGAAAAAGTGACTTTTACGTTCTTCTTATGCGAGATTTTTCCTTGGATATCTTCGTGTCTGCGTGTATCGTTAGAATTTTCTTGTAAGACCCAATTTTTTTTTTTTTTTTTTTTTTTTTTTTTTTATCATTTTAATACTGTATTATCGCAGGTTAAAAAAATACGGAGTTTGAAGTAAAAAATTGCGATTAACGTGATTATTTGTAACGACAGTGCGCAACGGAGCGCAACCTTCCGCGAGAGATGGATATTTTTAGGAATTTTCAGGAATTTTCGTAAAAAACAGAGAGGATCGGAGCGCGCGATTGCCAAATTCCCGAAACCCGAAAAAAGCAGACTCGCAATGCTTTTGCACACGCGCGGATGCACGTGGTCCGGAGTAGATTGCCTGTAGATCCAATTAAACTTCTAGAAAAACCGGCCTGATGTTCACGATCCAGCGCGTATCATCTTTCTCGCTGCGGAAATTAACCGTCAGATCGAATCTTAACATGAGTTATGACTCGGTTTGGAAAATCCATCTGTATATATAGAGCGCAGTTCTAAACGATTAATTTCGCTTGTTTTCGCACAGTAACGATAAGAATTGTTCGTAGACTTCTTCTGTATCATTAATACACAATGATAATAAGTTATATTTTCTCTTTATATAGTGGAATTACAATACTTTTTGAAAATGCACGGGAGACATGACGTTGCATCAATTTCAGTTTTAGTTTACAATTTGTACTTTCTTTTTGTACCATTTCTGTTTTATTAATAAAGTCTTCTTTAATTGGATCAAATTACATTTTTGTTTAATTTTGTTAAAATTCGCGCAAATATGCCTTTGTGAGAAGCTGAATTCGTGAAATAATTAATATTTAATGTCTAATGTGAATTGAATATCCAAATGAGATGAATATTTTACATATAACTTTACATATAACTCAATATTGGACATTTCCGTAATTAAATCATCTTGAAAAGTTTCATCAAATAAAAATCTCGTACTTCAATCTTGAAGATTAAATAAACATTGTGTGTATTTGGATGTGCTAGCAAACTTGTAAATAAAGCGCTGAAAAATCTCTCTGTTATAAAAACAAAATTATTCGTAAAGTTTTCCTGTCATATGTGAGAATTATTAATTTACAACGCGATAATTAATTAGACTAATAACAGTGTAATTCGATATGTTCGTGGTAAATCACGGACGTTATTATTCAATAAGCCAATATCTTTGTTGTGATAAAAATGGATTCTAACGCGGCGACTCGTTTTTATTATTATAACTAACTTAACTCTTTCCTCGCGCGGCCATGTCACTTTTTTGCAGAGTTAGGAGCGGAAATTGCGTTTGTGTTACTGTCGACGGATTACCGGAGTATAGTCGGGCTCGACAAAAGAAAACCTACTCGAACGACGCGCGTGAGAAATGTGAGTAATTTTTTTTCTTACAAAGCGATTATTTTGTTAGTACGCTGAGATTTGTCGAATCATGTGAGAATCTAAAGTTATCTGTGCCTTCGAAACGAGAGACAAATCACTATATGGCTAATTGGTCGAAAAATTATCGGATAAGAGCGTTCCGACATTCGAAGAGATGAAGCGATTTGTCGCTGCAATTTATCCGTTCTTATCTCACGTTAGAATTAGAGAGAGATTTACGATAAATCTAAAGGAATAAATTTAAGGCGCTTCAATTAAAGTTTACATCATTTACGTGAAAAACTTTGGATTCGCGCAGAACTCTGGAAGGTTTTTAAAAATAAATAATATTGAATTGATCAAAAAGCCTTTTCGTATTTTTGTATTAAGATTCGTATTAAAATATTCGTATTAAAAAGACTTTCTGATCAACTCAATAGATTTTTATAATAGAACCTTTCTATTTCCAGAGAGGAAATGTTCTCTTTCTCTCTCTCTCTCTCTCTCTCTCCCGTGCTGTGTGTATTTAATATTTTGAGGATTGTATATCTTACTCCCCCGAGCTCGCGCTGTTTGCTCGTGACGCGTTATCGTTCTTTCAAAGACATCCAAATAGCCATGGAAAAGACAAGAGGGTTTTCATCCCTCTGATGAAAAGCTCGACGTGTCATCTCTCCTCGAGTTTCCAACGGAGGCAACTCGAACTTCCTCTCGGCTTCGAGTTTTCGGAAGTGCTATGGTCTGCTACGAACACGCGAGATTTAACTTCCTGGGAGTTGTGTAACGAGAGTTCGACCTCGACAAACTTACATCATCCCTTTATATCTTCCTCAATAAGAAGAGAACATTTTGAAAAATTTGTCACAAAAGAGACACACAAAGCAGCAAGAATACACGTGTATCAATTTGTTACTAAAAATAATACTCGAGAATATAATAGATAATTATTAGAAATTTTAATTAGAAGAATTACACAATTAATTCTTTTTTCAAATATATTTTTTTCTAATTTACGAATTGCCAATGTAGTTTTACCCAAGCATTTTTTTCGCTGCAATTTTATTATTAAATTTTTTTTATAATTTTTTGTTGAAAATTTGTAATTTATATTGCATGTATAGGTATCTATATTTTTTTTGCAATAACAGCTCTTGACAAATATATTTTCAGTATAAAACTTCTCTTTGATAAATCGTTATGTTCTTATTAAAGAGAACTGAATATTTTGTAAAGAATAATATAATTTTGCGTAGATGCGTAGCACACGCAATGTACGCTTTTCCTCCCCAAATCATTCTAGAAAGTCAATATGCTCGTGGTATTTATTTTTCTTTCGTGACTAGACGTGTTTCCGATATTTTCCTAATACACAACTGTCAAATATAAAAACACAGATATAAAATGCAAAAGTTTACATAATATATTTTTCTGTGAAACATTTTATGTCGATTTAATTTTCGAACACTAGAAAGTTGAATTACATTTTGTGAAAAGTATTGAACAAACGTAATTTTTTCAGACAAATTATTTTGTTGACTCGTCGAAAACAGTAGATATCAGCTCACAATACAAACAAAGAAAAAACCAAAAAAAAAAAAAAAAAACCAAATATTTGGCGTTTTCACAGTAAAAGTAATCGAAAAATAATGGTGTCATTTTATACAATTATAATTTACTATTTATTTTTAATTTCAACATTTTTGTAACATTTTGCTGTATATTTTTCTATAATATCATGCGTGTTTTTTTTTAATTTATAGTTCAGATTTAATATGTGATAAATTTTACTGCTACGTTATACTTTCGCTACACTCGCGATGTACATGTGCAAGAAAAAAATGTTTCTGTTAATATGAGTTTCATCCAATTGCGCGTAATAGTATACACAGAAAGCAATGTGTTTATAGTTGGAACAGAATGATATAGTCACACGCGCACACGACACATCCATTAATCCCAATTAAGCTGCTAGGTATCAGCTATACCTATCATTGATATTTGACCATCGACGAGTATTTTTTAACCATTAGTATTTTTTTAACTATTATTTTCAAGCGCGATCGCCAATATCTGCTCCGATTATTACATGCTAAAAAATATAACGAAAGGCGCGTGCGCCTTGCGCAAATATTCGTTGCGCGCGGCAGCTCGATTTTCGCGAGTTTTCATTGTTCTCTATAATAAGCTCTGCGCGCGTAATTGGATGCGCGACATATTTTTGGTATACCTGCTGGCAGGAGGAAGAGAGCCGATCAATACCGTACGAGCAAGAGCCGATTGACATTGCGCTCGATTCGATGCATGATAAACGGACGCGTAATTAAAGCCCGCGATCGCTGATGTAACGCTTCTGTAATATATAGAGATAACACAGTGTTGATGTCCTATTTATAGCATTTATGCAATTCAAGTCAATTAATGTTAATACCGCAAATGTAGTAATTATATTCGCAGCGCATTGTTACAAAATTACCCAAAAATGCGAACGCGCATTAGAATATTTAACTCGTGCGTGTATTCCATATTACGTACGTAATAAAAACGGAACGTTACATAATTGGAAGAGAATATGCAATGTTTTTCCAAAATGTAAATATGGAAACAACGCGCAATATTTTGCCAAAATTTAAGAAAAACAATTACTCTAGCGAAAGATAACAGAAATGTATACAAATGTGTACAAATGTAAAGATTAAATATTGTATTAGTATGTTATACAATATATAATATACATATGTAGGATATGTGTGTGTATATATAGGTTATTTATATTTGATTCCAATTGCTCATTACGTCATCGGACGTCGATAATTCCTCACTAACGAGCCGCAAAACCATGTAACTTATTAAATTAACAAACTCTTACGCGACAAACGCGCGCGTTCTTTTTCGTCAAATATCTGCTCTCTGCGATTATTGTATTGTTAAACGGTTTACAGCTCGCACGCACGATTGCGCTATTTAGCCGAACAATGAAGAGAAATCACCGAATCGTAATGGGGCGTGTTACTGTCCGACGATGGCTCGCCATTGGGCAGAGTTGTTGCTGGTAATTGATCTCCAGATACAATCACATTGTTAATCATCGCTGTAATTAATGGAGTGGCCGGTTTCCGGTACCGAATCGCTCGGTTGAATTGAATACCGTGGGAGATTAGTAGTCATTTATGGAGTGTATCTTGGTGGAGGAGAACTGACACGTATTTATCAAGGTGGCGATAAATTTTGGCAATAATTCTCAACGTTTCGCGAGACAAACGAGAAATGGTGACGCGTGAGTTCGTGATCCGCATCGTGAAAGGATGAGATACATACATCTAGTGCTAGAATAGCGGATATGATCGCAGCTTATAAGTTTTACTAATGTGTGACGTTGAACGTAATGACTCTTACAGTAGCAAACGATTACTTTTTAAAATTGGGATATGACTAAATACACACTGCAATATTGTTGAAAGTAATATTTAAAAACCAACATATGTCAAATTGTTTTTTAGACACACATTTTTTCTGCTTTATTTAATTTAACGATACGAGATTTTTTTAAAACAAGAGCTACAGAGTGTCACGTCATTCTGAAGGGAGTGTCAGTCGATCTGCAACGTAGATTATAACTTATGCGCCGTAATAATGTTTTTTTTTTTTATGAATGATAAAAACATCGTTACGACGTCGAAATTAGATTCCAAGGTGTCGGGAATATAATGATGTGAGCGATTCAAGAACCATAAAAAGGACGAATATCATTGAGAAGAAAGTTCTGTCGTAAATGCGAAGATTGGAGAATCGGTCTCATATATTCGCGCGTCGCCGGTGAATTATACAGCGTGATGCCACTCGACTTGAACATTAAAGATGGCCCATTCAAAATGCTCCCGTTCTTCATCTTCTTTTATACGTGCGAACAAAAGGCGCCTAACGTCGGATATGCGAATCACGCGAAATCCGACTTTCAAGAGGAAAGAAGACTTCAGAGACTTTAAATCTCGGTTTTTTGACTTCGACACACTTCGAGATTTTCTCCTCTCCTTAATTTCCGGTTTCTTATCTCGCCCTCGTCTTTTCGCAAATTTATCCGGGACGCGTTTTTCACTTTCGTTCCGAGAAATTATTTCGCGAAACAATGACACACGTTATTACCGCCTGAGTGTGCCGCGCCGCGCACACGACGAGCACGACGGAAAAAACGAAAGAGTTCAAGAAATATGCGATAAAAATGACACTTTCGCACAGAAACCGTGGTTAAAGCATAAAATACGCGTTTCTTTATTGTATTTTTCCCAGGAGTGCGCGAGATTTCACGACAGTCTGTGAGTGACACTATTTCTCGTGCTGCAAAACCCTGAAACTGAAAAATATAATGCGCGAAGCAGCGGAATATCTAAAATTAAAAATCTTGAAATTAAATCCAGCGGTCTCTCAACATGATTCGCCTCGAAGGCGGCATTGAATATTTTATGCGAATTATCTCTCTTTCTCTCTCTTCCAAGCGACCCCGGGGATAAAGATTATTAATCACACTCTCTTTTCCGTTTCATCGCAAATGACAAACACGTGTAAATTTTTTTCAAGAGAGAAGAAGGTTGTGTTGCGAAAGAAGTCTGCCGAAAATGGACGGATCATAGAATAAATCGTTTCGATCTTCGAAGAGCGTGAGTCATATCTACTTGCAAAAACGAAAAGAAGTGCGCTGCCGGGAGAAGTTAAAGGAACGAGGCAACGAAGAAGATACGGATAGGAAGAGAAAGAGAGAGAAAGAGTGAGAAGGATGAAAAAGCTAGCGAGTTAGATTGAAATTTTACATACATATATGGCGTATGTAAGCATCATCATCACAAAAGCGAAGGCGTGTATGTGTGCAAGGGCGCGAGAGAGAGAGAGAGAGAGAGAGACACGTGCAGCTTTCTCAACGTTGACTCTATAAAGCCCCGGAGGGGTTGATTTAGCTTTCCTAGTTTCTGCGGATTTCTGACTTCCTTCGCGGATACAAGATCCTCCAAGAAACTTCCTCCCAGCCAAGTGTTGGCGTTGACTTGACCGATTACGAATTTAAACAAGCAATGCGAGTATAACTTGCAAATATAACGACATAATTTCGATATTGGCCTATCTTGAACTCTGACAACTTACAATACCACTTATAATTCTAAGATTTTTAGTTGTAGCCCTTAGAAAAAATAGTTCATCGACCACGCGGAGAAAATGTGTTTTTCTAAAAATATCTCTCATAACTTTCGTAATCTCGCGACGCGCAACTTTAAAAGATCTCAAATTGATAAAGACAGACGAAAAGTGCATCGCCGACTCGCGAGAGTTGCGGACGCGGATATTCTATATATGTATATATAATGTATACATATATATATATATATATATATATATTGCACTCTCGCGGCGTTGCTCGATGTGAAAGTGGCGTACAGTGAGTGTAAATAACAGTTACTATTCCATTGCGCGATTCTCTTCCAAGGTTCCCTTGTGGCATGCTTTCTCTCGCGCCATTATCCGGCTGTTTATACGTGACTCTTCTCTGCGTGACTGTCGGACATAAAGCTCGCGTTTTTTATGACAGTTTTCGGTCCCCGCCCTCTTCCCGTCTTCAAGTTCGCCGCTTTGTCGAACTTTCCACTCTCTTCAGGAGGAGTTTCCGCGACCTCGCCTTTCTTCGTTTAATTCTGTCTTGACATCTCCCATCGCGCTGAAAGTCGTCCCACGTTATCCGGCCACCCGGTTCAAACTTCTGACGAAGGGGCCAAATGAAAAGGAATTGCCGACGAATATGGCGATCATTTTTTACAGACGCAACTCTTCCTCCGATAATGTCACTGATTTCTCTCAGAACCTCGAAATTGATCTGCGCTTGTTTTCTCGTTTATTTTCGTCACATCCACGGATAAATTTGCTGTTACTTGTCGGATTAGAGTTCGTAGCTTTATGTCAATGTTTTTCGACTCTTTTATTTGAAACATATTGAAACTTAAAATATCAAACATTATTAAAGTCCATTTTTTGACGTACGTCACACACTTTTTAATTAGTTTTACAAGTCTTTAGCGAGCATGCAGAATTTCTTTCATTAATTCGTGGAATTTAAAAAAATATATAAAATAAAATAAGAGAATATCATCCGCGCAAAAGAGTGAAATAGAATATCATTCGTCTAACATTTCGTTAGAGCCGCGATTATTTGAGGAATAAAGCCGTCGTATCTCACCGGATTAACTGCGTGTTCCGCAGAAGTTTCGCCGGCGGTATATCTGTTTCGCTCTTTTAGTGCTGGCTCAGTCGGAAGGTCGAGAAATGTAGCTGGATCCTAGCGAAAGGTTATGGGCGAAATTTTCTGAAAACTCGAGCTGCGAATCTCTCGTCAACCAAGCGGAGTCGAATCGTCGTGCGGAATAGTTGAAGACGTGAGTTGAGACATTGATCCGCGCAGGGCGGATTAATTAGAACTGGCCGTTTCGTTGGGAAGGAACGATATTAGCTCGCTTCGCTTCACGTGTGATCGTTTGTGATTGCGATTATGGGCTTAAACATCATTACTTAACGATCGCGCGAACAAAACGCGTATTAGTCTCGAGCAAATGCGAGATCGATCTTCTGAAAGTCTCGCTTTGTCAAAAGATTTTATCGCGCTTTTCCTTTCTCGCAATTAGCGCGTTTTCTCGAAAAAATCGAAAAGCTTTTTTTATCTGAATGAAAATGTAATCTTCTACGACATATATGGATTTTTACTGAATCTCGCTATAATTCATTATTCAATTTTGCAGATAATTTTATTAACTTCACAGATGTAATAATAAGACCGGCTTACTGGTCTCGCGGCCTGAGTGCGGGGGTTGCGAACATTGAGGTTCCGAGTTCGAATCTGCTTTCAACATTTTTAAGATTTTTTCCAAGCCGGTTTCTTTCAATCGAGTTATTCGATTTGAAAGACGAACTGAATCGGGCCTTCAATAAATTAATTGAGTGTATTCTCGAAGTGTAATGCGCACTTTTGGTGGTTCGGAATCCACCTAAAATGTGTTCGTTACACTCTACAATCCGCACTTTGGATGCTATGGGTTAATCAACCCGTACATCCAAGATTTGATTACTGATGATTCGTTTATGTGCCAGTAACTTATCGAACAAGAACAAAAAAAAACTAAAGAGCTCTCGCCTCTTCTATGCCAGAGTGAACGTCACTTCTAAATCGGCCGATATCATTCTGTAGTTGACCTTGTAATCTCATTTCTTTCATCGTAATTGTCGCTGCTGGTTTCAGTTACACTGTCACACAATTGAGTGATACGGCTTACAGTTCCGCACTTCGTTAAATAATTGTTATTTATGTTTTCATTAAAGTTGTTAAATTTTTAGTCTTATATTTTTTATTTTTTTATTTTTGTCCATTAATTCTCAAAAATTAAAATAGATGTAAAATCAATTGTGGTCAAAGATCATTTTTCAATCTTGTGATCACTTTTTGAGTGCGGCAATTCCTCACATCGATCAAATTATTTTGAAGTTTATTATTTAATGTATCGATATCAGATCGAAAATACGGTGTATCTGTATATTTGAATTATCACGTCTGAAATATTTTAATTGCGCTGGACGGTGATAAATTGAGATTTCTTGTTAAAAGAGATAAAAAAATTCACAATATGTTATATAATGCGGCGCGAATGCGAGTAAAAAGAGACAAAATTCGCGGCGCGATTCCACGTCACGGAACGAGAAAGGGAGATAAGCTCTCACGAGGGAAAACTTTCTTCGCACTTCAACGAGAATCTCTGTAATTTAAATCCTGCCCCACGTCGTTCAGGTTAGCTCGCCATCTTCCCTCTCTCTCTCTCTCTCTCTCTCTCTCTCTCTCTCTCTCCCGGCGAGTATTTTTACCACCGTTTTTCTTTCTTAGTGTTTTTTTCTCGAAAGTAAAATAAGCTCTCGATATCTCGCGTCGACATCCTTCTCCTTCGCGTTTTTCCGGCCACGTCGCTTTCAAAAGATATCTCGCTTTTTCTTCTCTCTTTCTTTCCTTCGTTTCTATGTTCTCCAGACCAACGTCGAGATAAACTGCGCGTGTTTCCGCGGATTATGCTGTCAAGTCCCATTATTTCTCTTCGGAAGCGTCTGTAATCTGCGACATCGGACCTGTAAAATTTTATAGGATGCAAGAACAACGCGCGAATCAATTCCGAGATTAGCTCTCGTAGTTTTGATCGATGACGAAACCGTTCGATCATCGAGTCCTCCCTCTCTCTCTCTCTCTCTCTCTCTCTCTCTCTCTCTCTCTCTCTCTGCGCGCGAGTGTTTCTCGCTTCTAATCTGTTATAAATAATGCATAACCTTGTATTTTAGTATATACGTTTCCTCGAACCTCTCGGATTATTTTCGTTATCTTTGTGAAAGCGTCGGATTGAGATTTTCGCAAACATACCTTTTGAATATACGCGAGATATTGAAAATTCCACGTCGACGAAACGAGCAAAGTAAAACATGGTTTCGCGTCTTTCCTTTTCTCTTTTTTTTGCGCGGCAAAAGTGTATTAAAGCGTGTATTAATTATGTTTACCCATAGCGATAAAATGCAAAGTGTGGAAGAACAGCTCTAAAATACTGTTACACCGCTATTAAAAAGCTATTAACGAAGCGGAGCAAAGTAACTTTATTCATTCGCGGGAAACAAGCTTGTGCTCGCGGAACCGGACACAACAAGAGCTCTCTCTCTCTCTCTCTCTCTCTCTCTCTCTCTCTCTCAATAAATCGTGCCATTTAACAACACCGCTGATAAATTGCGGCCACGACGTTTTCTTAACTCGCCGATGGCACATAAATCAAGTTAGACGTTATACTTGAGATAAATGCGCGGGCTGCGTGGTTCGCGCAGGTGCGTCGATATTTTTATTGTTGCAACTGCATGCATCCGGTGCGGCGCGTCCGCCTTTAATATCTTTCGCGGCGAACAGCGCTTTCCATCGTGCAAAAACAAAAAAAAAAAAATAAAAAAAGAGGAAAAAAAAAGCATGCGCGCGCTGTCGATGAAAAACGAACAGAAATGTCCTTGCGCGGCCGTCCTCGACCTCCTCGCATTACCTATGCACTTCACCTCGCGCATTCTTCAACTCACGTATATAGTCGACCGTATAATTGGATAAACAAGGTCGATATTTATGCAAGTGCCATGCCGACACGAAACGCTGTTTGCAACGTTACGCACTTGCTAATATGCGCACGAACATAAATTCCGCGGATTTGACTTGCGCGAGAAGCAACGCCGAGAAACGTCAAAGCAAATCCGAGACATAAAATTCTCTTTGGCGCTTGTGATGCTCGGATTTCCGTAGTCAGGTCAGGTGTTCACGTAAGGAAAACTTTGCGAACAAACACGAGACGAGATGACGTGACAAGAAATTGACCGAGCGATACGTGCGGAAGAAATTGCATCATTATTTCGGTTATACGCTTGGTTGGCTCCGAACGCGTTTTGGTTGACGCGTATAATATATGTAACGCAAATCGGTCGACAATATTAAATGATTATGCAAACAATGCGGAAGATAAGCTGTTCTTGTAAAGTCCTCATTTTACCATAGGGGACATATGTACTCGGAACAAAAGAGTAAGACGACGAGAAAAGTTTGTCTTCCAAAAACCGCGCGGAGAAAAACTTACGACGCTAAATTTTCTTCCCGCGCATAATGTTATTGTTGCCACAAGGAAACTTAAAAATTATATGCATAGAAATGAAATGTAGTTTTGTTATAAAAGTTGTGTGTTTTAATGCGGGCATTAAGGGAAACAAGAAGACTAGCTCGGCTCACCGTTTCCCGTCGTTATGATGTTTCCCAGCTGCCACAATTTGCTCAGGGTTTTCCCGCTTTCCTCTGGCGTAACCGATTCGGACGTACCGGCTTCCGGTGTCGTCGTCACCATCTGCAATACGAACGTTCATTTTAACATTTAGAAGTTGTCTAGAATAAAACATGAATATATTATCTTTTTTGTGTTATCTTATTTGTTAAGGGATGTAACTATTTGCAAGTTTTTAAACTACATATACTTATTAAGTAATTACATTAATTGTGGCAATTATTATTAAGGAAGTCTTATTTGCATTGCGTATATATAACATTAATCATGAATATTTATATTGTTAGAGAACAGATAATAAATTATTCTTGTTCTATATATAAAGATTTAATCCTGTAAACTCTCCGGACATTAATGTCTGAGCGAGTCTTGAAAATGAGAAAATCTTATTAACTATTTAGTGAAGGAATTTCTAAAAAATAAAAAACCATATAAAAACTTATCTACTTTGATGAAGGTTGAATAAAGCTCCATAAAGTTTTAGAATTTTTGCAACATTTTGACTAATAAAAAAATCGCGTTAGACATAAATGTCCAGGGTTTACAGGATATCTAAAAAAACATTTACAAGATTAGAGTTAAAAACTTTTCTATATTCGTAAAATATATAAAAAGTTTTAGATTACAACCACGGCTCTACAACACAAGTTCGTACGTTCAGTGCTAACACAATTAGAACACTGATAATACGAAACAATTTATTTAAGCGCGAAGCATCTCGGTGTCGTTTGCACATGCACATCTTTGATCCAGGTTGAGAGAGCGTGAGTATCAATTAATATCTGATCCGCGCAGATTTCTCACTGTGTTTCAAATTCTATCATCGTAATTAGAAACAAGAAGAAATGCAGAAGAGCAGTTTCCGAGACGGGATTGGGAATTAAATACTTTTCGCCGTTAAACCGAAAACTTACCGCGAGTACTGAAATTGAGGCTAAACACGCGACTCTTTGATTTAAGTTTCATTAGAGCGCTATATTACAGTGCGCGCAAGAATTATCGCCGTGGGGCCTCAACTTACAAACCTCGGAGATTTTAATCAAGAGTCACCGTGATTCCGTTAACCGTATTTTGTTCGCTAGAGAGTGACAAGTACCCTCGCGCAAGTCTGCGCGCGCGATTTATTTTATGCAAAACTCGTAAATGAGGTAGAAACTGGCAGTAGATGTATTATTTTATTATTTCGACAATTTGCGATTTAAATTGTAACGCATTTTGCTGAATAAAATCTTTTTGTTATTTTACGTAATTTAACGTAGTACTCGTTTTATTCTAAATATATTATCTCTCTTATATGTGTACTTTTTTAATTGTTTGTTTAATTATTTAGTAAACTCTTACAGCTAAAATTTAACAATTATTTATCATATGGTATTTTTGAATAAGTTTTTAAAATAGAACAAATTTGATAAATAGCTTAAGATACAATAAACTTCTCTATACGTGTAATTTGGGGATGCGCGATCAATTATAATAATAAAACAGAAAACTATTATATATCATTTTTTTTTGTTAGATGAC
Organism: Pseudomyrmex concolor; assembly: GCA_014839585.1. Lineage (NCBI taxonomy): Eukaryota > Metazoa > Arthropoda > Insecta > Hymenoptera > Formicidae > Pseudomyrmex > Pseudomyrmex concolor. Next base: position 832 of record QVOB01004837.1, on the reverse strand, counting down.
TGCGGAGAAAGCGGCTCGTACCTACTTATTCAATTTCTGTATTCCGCAGCATTCAGTAAGTACTTTCATTTGTTAGCGCGATAGTTTTAATTTTCAAAACCTTGCTTTCAAAACCTTTTTGTATCATCATCCCGCTCCTACAATCGACACGCGAATTCTCATTTATCTCTCGTATTTTTATTTGCACAAATTCAAAGATACCACACGAAATGGCAAAATCCAATTTTCTTGCTTTCTTCGAAAAAAAACCTCCCAAAAAAACAACCGCGGTTACTTCCTGCGGCGAACTTTTGTTCTTCCGTCGAAAACGCCAACGTCACGTAGGTATATTCCTTTTCCCGATGCTTCGATCGGAGTCGGTGGTGACCTTTGAAGTAGGACGATGGTAAATATCCTTGCAGATACACAAGCAACGGCGCTGCATGGAAAAGCCAATCTCGTAATCGAGATGTAAATTGCACCCGCATCTGGCCGATTGCCAGCTCTCTCACTCTCTCTGTATCTAACTTCATCTCTATCGAATTCCCTGGCTGTTCGTTCGTGACACGGGTGCTCTTTCGGCGCGCGAATTCTCCGTCCGTGGTGCTCATCACCTTCTCTATCCAACTCACCTACGCGTCTAGATTTCCTTTGTGAACTGGCTCTATTATTCCGATTCATGTTGAATGCGGCATATAATGCGAAACTTGGTCCTGGAACGATTTCAGGAAACAAGTTCACGAGACCCTCCCGTGATTTGATCCAGAGATTCCCGTTTATGAAACATGACAACGTCGAATACATTGTTGCGTTTCATGTGCATGCACACACCGAGAAACATGAAACGCGGGAC
>QVOB01004836.1:0-25286 GCA_014839585.1 Pseudomyrmex concolor | reverse complement strand
GCGCAAAAAATGAAACACGCGCAACAAAAATATTTCAATAAATCCACAAAATATTGAAAATAGTCGTGATATATGGTGGTTATTAAAAATCCATTCACCGTTGCATTTTGTTTAATTGATTTCTATCTGAAGATACAAAAACATGTTTCCGCGCGTTTGCGCGTGACTTTCAAGAAGGAAAACATATATTTTAACATATATATATATATATATTTACATATGTATATATTCGAAATAAAGTTAAGAAGAAAGACATCTTTCTCATCAAAAACTATCACACTTTGATGAATATTTTATCGACGAGAGATAGAAACGATGTCATTGATTGTTATTAATTGTAATAATATTGTTTAGTACACAACATAATTCCTGCATTACGGCTCCATATTAATTTAATTATTTCGTTCTATTTGTTATGTAAAATGATTGTGAATTATATTATTTGTCCTGCGCGCGCGCTTATGCATCGAATTTGAATAATTTATTATTCGGTCGTTGCGTCGCGTCTTCAATAGCGCTCGAATTAGACTAGACACGTTGAAGCTTTTCGTACTTTCTCTCTCTCTCTCTCTCTCTCTCTCTCTCTCTCTCTCTCTCTCTTTCTCTCTCCGCGAAAGAGGAAATCTTGTCGGAATAACGATCAAGAATCTCTGATACCTCTCTGACCCGGGGAATCGGTCTGGTTGGTAGCATTCTTGACGACCCGTTATCTCCGATTTCGGCCGCTATGGAACGTACAGTTCGACGAGATTTCTCTCTCTCATACATCTTTTTCGGTCTTCTCGTCGATGACGAGAGAGGGGTGAAAGGAACATCCTTCGACCTCACGCTCTAGAACTCTTGACGTCGCTATAAAAACATTCCACGACCGGCATAAAAGATTCCCGATGTCAAATAAAAAGCCGCGGTTGATCAATTCTTCGGTTTCACCTCGTTCTATACGTGGGGAAAACTCACGAAAAAATTGGCAAGGTACCCCACTTCTCTCATCCTCGCCGGGAGGAATTTCATCTATAACGCGCCCTTATATCCGCGCAAATCGCCCTCGCCAAACCGTATTCCACGAGTCGCGATGAAATCAATTCCGAACGCCACTCTCTCGCGCTCGTCTACCGTAAGTACGCGTTTTTTTCCGCGCGCGTTTGTATTCACATCGAAAAAAAAAAAAAAAAAAAAAATAGCGTAAGCGCGAATATATTCTTAAATTCGCTTTTTTAACGCAAACGTTGTACAAAATTACAGCGAGCGAAGATGAGAGAAAACATCTCTCGAAAATTTCTTCCGATATGCAATTATATCCGCATGAAATTTTGTTACCTGTAAGTGCGCACGCGATAAACTGCGAAATATAACCGGATTTCGCGTCAAGATCATCATCTCCATTACTTTCTTCGTCTTTTCAGGAGCAGAAGAAACACGACTCGCGCGCGCGCCGTTGTTTCCGCACGGCTCGGCTCGAGCGGAACGCGAAAATGCAGAGTCTGCATTTCCAGAACCTGCAAATATTAGAACGATATTTTTTTCACGACGCGCATTTCCAACCTGGTTTACTCTGCGCATCGACTAATTATTTATTACTTCGTAAAAGTAACGCTCTTTCGGCCGTCTTTATAAGTAACTGCCATTAAAGCTTTTGAGTGCATGTAAACGATATATCTGTACGAGAGCGTTTCCGGCGAGAAAGAGAGAGAGAGAGAGAAAGAGAAAGAGAAAACGCACGACTTTTACGAGCGCGTTGTGTCGGTTGAGACGGTTCGCTCTCTCTCTCTCTCTCTCTCTCTCTCTCTCTCTCTCTCTCTGCTCCTTGTCTCTGCCTTCGCCCCGTTTCCCTCTCTCTCTCTCTCTCTCTCCATTGTTCCAAATCCCGAAACCACTATGACGAGTCACGTCAAATGGAGTAATAAACCGAGACGATCACGCGGTAATTACCGCGCCGGGCATATTCCGAGCAACAACATACCGTCCAATCGATAAAATTTGCATCACAAAGTATGTAATACAAATTCACGAGAATGCAAAAATCCCCATCCGCCATTTTTTTTCTTCTCCGCTTTCTAACAAAGCCACACGATAACGGACATTAACAGGTGAATGCGTCGCTTACGCGGACGGTAAAGTGCTAATGATTATTCCGGGAGTACGAATAAACGATTCTCTTGGTAACCACAAAGCAGCGAGAGGGAGCGAACGGATAGTTAGTCTGATTAGTCGTCGGCGCGTTAAGGACCGGAGTATTTTTAACTTTAATCTCCTTTACATTCCGTATTGCGAAAATCTGCAAACTACGCGGGAGCCAAATTTATTCGAGCACGCGTTTCCGAAATATACACAGAGAGCGGATCGAAAAACTCGAATAGGTTCTTGAATATTTCCTCTCTTGAAGATAAAACTATGTACATAGAGAATGTGAGCGATATTAATATAAAAGAATCTTCCAATCCCCTTCAAGATGACAATGATGATATAGTATATATATATACTCTCTTTATTAATCTTCTTCCGATTATGAAGTGACTTGATCTTCAGATTTCGGCGGGCAACGCGCGTTCGCGTTTGCTCGCTCGATCGTTTCCATTCCGGATTACATCGTGGACAAGAGAGTGTCCTAATTCTCGTGGCGTAGGATCGGCGATGAGGTCATAACGGTGGGAGACGCCTGGCGGGAGGTTAAATCGAAAGAGAGGATTATTGCGACGGTATTTCGGATATCGCCGGCAGCACGTAAACTCTCAAGGGCTCGCTCTTCGTGGAAGAAAGCAACGTCGTGGAGAGAAGTCTGGCTCGTTCGCGTTCGATTTCTCGTCGTCGTCGGTTGGATGTAATCGGGAAGCGTCTCGCGGAACGCAGTGAAATAGAGGCTGCGAAGTACTACGGCGAACTGGTGGTGGCGGTGCAGAAACGGCAGGCGACGTAAGAGGAGAAAAGTGATTTCGACCATAACAGCTGCTCCTCCGCTGCAGCGGCGGCGGGCTGGGGTATCCTGAATGCGGTGGAGTTCCTCTTGGGAGTCGCGAGTGGAGTTGGCCGGAGTGATCCGGAACGTCTAAGACGACGAGGTTAAGCAAATGTGTGCTCTCCGACTTGGGAGAGTCTAAGATTAGCTCGAAAAGGTCACAAAGCCTATACGTAGAAACGCTTTTCGTGGCTGCACATCGGGAGGAGGGGGAGAAGGGAAACTTTGACACAATTCCGCGCCGCGGAATCGTCTTCGCGATGTCTTCCCGGATTCCTAGATTCGAGTACTTTTCAAGTCGAATCTTTTTCCCTCTCGGGAAACAGGAGAAGAGAATAGTATTGAGTGTTTCTCTCTCCCCTTCTCTCTTTTCCGCTACGCGAAAAACGTTCCGCATTGATTTTACTCTTTTCGCAAGTCGGAGAATCGTTTTACTACTTTCGACCCGCGGGCGATATTGCGGTGCGTTCGTGTTTGTTCTTCGACGATTATTTGCACGAAGCGTCGATCTCAGAAATCGGAAGAATTACACTATTGCAGTATATATATATTTTGCTCCGAAAAGAAATAAATGTAATCGCATGTGCGAGAGCGTGTCAATGAGTTCTAAGAAAAAACATACAAACTTCGCGCGGTTGTTTTTTTTTTTTTTTTTTTTTTTTTTTTTTTCCATCAATTACGACTCGTACGAAACTTCTTGCGCGCGCGCGCGATCGCATTGGTGCGTTTTACTCATTATCGCCAATTTCTGCAATTCGAAGCGTCTGAGCGTTATGCAGGTTTCCGCTCGTGGTTCAAATCGCCAAAGCGTTGTAACAAGGACCGGGAATTTTTCCCGCTTTGCATGCCAACTTCTTCTATTCACGGAACGTATAGATGAGCGGGACGGGGGATGGGGTAAGGGAAGAAGGAATGGGCGGGCGAGAGAGCCATCGAACTCTCCTGCGGCTTGCTTTAATTGGGACAAATTACTCGATGTACGTGAGCCGTGATCGAACGAACTCGCGATCTCCATGGTTCAAACGCAAGTTTGCGTTAACCCCTATCTCTTTGACGCAAACCGGCGTGCTTTGCGAACTAAATTAAATCGCGATCGAGTGAACAGTTATCTGTGGTCCCCCTCTCGTCATTCGCGTCGAATAACTTGACTTTTCCGTTACACGTACATTCGATCCGCACGAATTATATCGCGGAAAGAATATTTCTAGATAATTCGAACGAGTATTTTACGTTCAAAAATTTACTTTCTGACCGAAGCGACGTACGATGCCGCAGATTCTCGCAATTTTTTGTGTCAACAGAACGTCAATAGAGAGAACGTCACAATAATCTCGATCCGTCACAAGATATTAGACGTGGATCAGTAGCATCGAAAGTTTATCTGAAACGAGGAAAACACGACGGTAAGGGAATGCGATAGAATATAGTGCGGCGAATTTGTCTTAGGTATATACTCCGTGTGTCTCTCTGATGTCTCATAAAAAATGATGGATCGTGAGGCAATCGCCAACCAGGAGGTTGTCCGTGACGGACGATTGAGTTTCCCGGCGCCGAGACTCAGATCACGTCGGATATTAAGAGGCGTATCAATTTATATAAGAGCGGTTCCCTTCTGTTAAAGGGCCCGAGTCCAATGCGCGACGTCTCTCTTTCTGACTGGTCGTTCTTATCTTCACATTGCCAACTACCGTCGAAGTGCGGAGAACGTCCATTCGCAAGCGTCGAGAAGACCGTCGTAAGAGTTCCATTCTCTCGATCCGAGATTAAGTTAACAGAAACTCATGATTCGAGAGAGTCGTCGATATGGGAGAGCGATCGAATGCGAGTTTTGGATGCTTTCGATCATCCATCACCGGCGACAGTAATTTGGTGTCAATTTTTCGCGATTAAGTGAAAGACAAACACGGGCATGGGGAGTGAGAAATTCGGAAGAAAGTGCCGTTGGAGAGAGAAATATACGCTAAAGATACTTAGTTGCTAAAAAGGATGAAACGAAGGGACGGAAAGGCACTCTCTTTCTTCATCTATCTCTTTCTCGCGAAAGTTGTTGAAGTTGTTGTGAGGACTGCGCGTTGCGAGAAATTTGCCTACTTTCCATCTCGTGCCATTAGCGAAACGAATCGGCGGTTATTTAATTTCGCGCTATCTTAATTCCCCGCATTAAGCGCCCTTTGAAACGCGCATCAATATTGAATGTCATTTCATTTCCGGTTTAACGTTTTTACTTTAGACTATAATTTGCCTGATATAATTTTTTTTTTTTGTAACTTAATATTCTATTGTTTATACATATATAGATTGTGAACTTATTAATCATTTATACCGCGTCAAATACTCGGATGTGCAAAATTTCTGCCCACACAAGCGGCGTTATATGTGTCGAAAATACTTCGAGTAAAGGAAAATAAAATGTTGGTTGTGTATATCGCGAATTATTCTCCGACGATTCTCGATATCGATCGCACGACGCGCCGTATCGTCGAGTATCCACCTGGGGTCCTTCCTTTCGGTGGTGGTACACACCACATACTCGGGAGCAATCCTCGTTCTCGCTTCGAATGATCGCTACGACGCGCCGCCGGTAGCATCAATACACACGTACGTCACGTATTTGTGCGGCGAGTAACTCGCGAAAATTGAACGAAGCAATCAGTACACCTCCATTATCTGATCTCGGTTTCGACCGTGTCGGCGAAATCTCGCGTTTATCTTTGTTTTCCAGAATTTATGATAGTTACCCGAAAGCTTATTTCGCGTTACTGATTCTGTTTTTTTTTCTCTTTTCCTATGTTTTTTCTCGTTTCAGAAACATCGCGACACGACAAAAATCGACGAAAAAGAGATCGCACAAGTGCATTGATTTTCTCCGAGGAGAGATCGTTCCGTTATGAGATCGGCGATCGGTTTTATCGCAAATTAAAGAACACCCGAACGATTTGAACGCTATTCACATTCCGCGAAATCGATTGTTGTTCGCTCGCGAATGCTACATGATACATACGTCGCGTTTAATAATACGCTGGGAGCGCTATTTATGAAACAACTAATTCGCTGACGCGCGCGCGCGCGTCTGTTATAATGCGCGCGCGAGTTTGGAAATCCAATCGGACAAGATAGAGGACCGAAACGAACGATCGTCGAAGTTCGAACCCAAGTTCCGCACGCGCTGTTAAATGTTTCCCATGTCGCAGTTTCACGTCGGGCGATGCTAGACACATTAATTCGACGGCACCGCGGCGGCGGGCGGCGCCTCGATTCCCGAATTCATATTGATGTCGCATTCGACGATAATTATTATCGGAATGCCTAATTGTTGTTTGTGCGCGCCCGGGTATCTACCATCACCGTATACAACACAGCGCGCACGTTACATCTCCTCGCCGTTTAATGCAATTTCCAATGTCGCGTCTGCACGTAAGCATTGCGCACGCGTACGACGACGTGTATATTCGCGGATGCGTAACGACCCGGCAAAGCCACATCCTTGGCGGTGGAACACGGTGCGGTTAGATGTGACTTTCGAGTAAATTTCTCATACAAAATACAGTCCTTTTATGTACATACATGTATATTGTAGGTCAGCAACGAGTCCTCGCGTTCGCACGTTTCACGCGATATCCATTTTTCATCGGTGTACACACAGACGAAAAAAAAAAAAAAAAAAACAACATCGCGACGATAAATTCCGTCTCGGAGTTAGGAAACGAATTTACAAAAGTGATCGCACACGCGGCTGAAACATTCTCCTGAAAGGTCGCAGAATCGTATCCGCGTCATATCGATTCCGGAATAGCGTAATAATTAAAAGCGTAATTGAAATTAAATAAAAAAGAGTTATAAAACTATCCACCCCACGGAGGCGCTGAGAAAAAAATTATAATTTTTGAAAGTTAATTATAATAACCGCAGACGGTGTCCATAATAAAATAGACTCGACCGCACATTGAAATTAAACTGTTATTTGGATTTACAAAAAAAAATTCAATATTAATATGAAAGTTCTTTTCTGGAAAAACGTTTGCTTTAATAAAAGCTCAAAAATATAAAATCTGTATTTTGCTTTATAATCAAGAACGTATAATATGTAATTTTGCTTCATAAACTCGAGTATTATATATACGTTATCATCGGAAAATATTGAAATAGTTTTTATACATATAAGTATATAAATATACAAATATTTTATACATACGTACACAAATGCTCCTGACCTTACGAATTGCCGCGATTGTTGTTTTGTAAATTGAAAGTGGGGTGTAATTAATAGCGCGCACTACATTGTTTCTAATGCGCGGTTATAAAATTATCAATTCATGCTCAGAACAATGTAGTCGAGAGCGGTGAATTGTAAGTATATTCCGCCCAACTACGTGCGTATTGTATATTATTATCGAAAAATCGTAAATTGTAATGTATTTTCGAATTGCGACGCTCGCATTTCATAATAACGAGAGCTTTCATTGCTCATTCAGTGCATCATAAACGGTGCGATCCTTTGACGGCAAATGTTTATTTTGATAGCTACATATATACGCGCGAGTATCGTATAAACATCGTCACGTGTTATCCATTACGCGGTAGCAATTAGCTTTATGTGCGAAAATCGATTTTTGATGCGTGTAATTCTTTTTTGCGCTTCCCACAACTAAATATAATTTCGCGATTTATAACAGAGAAAGAGAGAAAGAGACGTATATAAACACACGTATCGAAATCAAATAACTTTAACAAGTTCTGAGCTTGCTACTGGTTTAATACATTTTTTGCGCACAGTTTACGACAGCAATAACTCGAAACTATGCACACGAAGTGAAACTTTGCGGAGCAAGAGCCCGGATGTCTACGATGACGCTTGTGTTACAACTACACAATTTCGTACCCGGAAACGCACGCACACGGTTGAGAAATTATTCGCATGAGGAATGAGGCGACGGAAAATAGCGGGGGCGAAAGGGGGAGGGCAACGTCGTCTGGAGCCGCGGTATTTAAAGAGGAGGCCGGTGAGACATGGCGGAGGCGAGCGGATGGCGGTTGAAGGGTTTGCGGCGAGTTAAAGAGAGGGCTGAAAAATTACCAACAAGGACGAGCCGGCAACCGTGTTACTCACCCCGTCCGTCGACTCGGCCTCGCGCGGAAACAAGAGAGAGAGAAAGAGTGGTTGAAGCGAGGGAAGGATATGGCGGAACGGTGTAAAGTCTGAGCCTCTGCGGTCTCTCGGCACATTTTTTCCGTTTAAAGCAATTTTTCTGCTCGTTTCTAGCCATCCACTTCCCCCCGCGCCTCACCGCAAACCCGCCGCCGCGCTCGTCGTTCACTCATCCCTCCCTCGAGTCTGGGATATCCCAGGCGCTTCGCGGTCTCGCGATAATTGTTTAAGATTTTCCTTCTTTTCCACCTCTCGCTCGTTTTTCCCGTGACAATAATTGGTCCAAGTCGAATAAAACTCTGCCCCTTCTCTCGCCCGCGCGGCAAACTCGCTCTTTTTCGTCTCTTCAGCGTCTTTCGGCGAGAACACTCGAGAACAACTCGTCGTTTCTGAATTTATCTCCGCATCCTTTTAAATTGACGGTTATCCACTCATGCAAGACAGAAAAAGACGACGCGATCGTTAGAAATAACAAGTACAAGAGTGCAAAGTTCCGATTGCCTCGTTACGCGAAAGCTCGGCGGAACATGAGCATTCGCTGAAATACTTCCCTCTTTCGCAGATCTTTTCTTTCTCATCAATATACATATCGACTCGGTATTACAATTCTTTGGCTAATCACATCCGCACACATCGGTAAAATCACGCGCTCTTTTTTTCAAAAAGAAACGTTTTCCATTCGCGTCGTGGCCACGCAGGAGCGGAATTTTATTTGTTTACACGCGAGAATCATAATCCTTTTGTCTCTTCCGCGGGACTTGTCGGCGCTGCGACGTTTAATTGAAAATACCATCCCGGCGGAGCATCCCGGACACACGGCGCATCCGGTAAGGCCGTGTTCGACGATCGATTAAAGTCTCCGGCACGTCGACGGACGTAGCTTCGCGCCAGAAACATATCGGTTGCGATCCGACACTAGGCCCGATAAAGTGTTAACGAGCAGCGGATTTCCCGCCTGTCGCGTCGCCAGAACATCGTCCGGAAACAACCGGACGGAAGATACCGAAACGACGGAGGAAGAGATCAAGGGGACGCCGCGTCGCCCCTGGAAAGGTCGTTAACGTTAATGAATAAGTAAGGTTAATTTGCGAATGAGCTTCGCACTACATGTCGCTACTGCTTGGCTACCGCACACCCGAGGGCATTTCATTATCGAGACCAGCGAGCAAAGAGGGGAGTAGATTCGCCATCCGATCTCTTTAGTATCGTTTCCGGCTCTCTTTCTGTTTCTCGTTTTTTTTTCTCCCCTCTTTTCGCACGTTCTTCTCGCGCGTTGAGCTTTTTGACTAAATCTTACTGCGATCTCTTTCATAGATCAATCTTAAGTCTCCAAAAAGCGCTGTGTGACTTGAGCAAGAGAAAATATGTACATGTGCTTTTTTTTAACTGATGACGCCCAATTTTTTTGCATTTGACACAGAAATGAAATAGGTAGAAACTAATGTTGTTACATAGTAATATAATCATGTTTGATTCTTGACTTTCCAAATGATGTTTCACAATTGTACCGCCAACGATTACATCCTATGATGGACTTCACAAGTAAGACTGCACATTTTATTGCCAATCGCCGAACTCTTCAACTGCGTTTGTGTTCTAGATAATTTTATAGCGTTTCATTTCATGTGACATGGCGTAATTCGAATTCGCAAAAGTTTTCTTGCCTCTTGATTAATAAATTTCAAGAACATTTTTATTCCTCAAAACAGACCTTATTAAAGTTGTTTTCTATTTTATTAACATAATCATCAGAGCAGCTGACAGAAGATATTTTCGAAACATTTCTAAATACAAGTAAACAACGTTTATTTGTTTATCTCTAGCCATAATTAACTCGGTAAATATAGAAGTCAAAATAAACATCTTATTAAGCATTACGCGCTATAGGAATGGAGATCAAACGGTCGACAACCTATTTGAGACTCTCATTATCCTTTACGTATCAAATTGTCACATTAATTGGTAAACTAACTTGGCAAACCCGCTCTTCGCGTGCGGGCTTTTATCGCCCAAAAGTTAGCGATCATTTCCCATATCCAAACGCGTTCTCAACGTTCTGCGTCAACGACATGCCAAGTTTTCGGCGACTAACTTTTCTCTCGTGCGAAAAGTTAGGTCGAAACTTAATTCCGCGCGCGATACAGGCGTCGGTCCGGAAATTGTACGTCGAAATTGGTCTCCAAAGAAAAGAGAAGGGACGTGTCGCGCGCGCGACGTGACGTGTATCGCGGGTTAACGAAAAGACGAAGTATATGTAGAATAGTTTCGAGCAATTGCACAGAGATACAAGAGAACAAAAGAATTTTCTTTTTTTTTTTTTTAAAGAAATATAAATAAATCGAACAACCTTGTGCGGCGGTTTTTATTTTTATTTTTTTATATTGTTTTTTGCCTCGCCGAAGTTAATTAGATTTCGTTATCGAGGAAAAGATCGCAACGCGCGGCGTTACGTTCAGCAAAAGTGACAGCGGAATATACAATATGGCGGTTTACTCGATAAAATATATAATGCCTCGTCAGCATATCGCGCGGAAGGTCACGCAAGAATTTGCACGAGTATGCGAGCGCGGTTTCGCTCGTCGGAATATGCGGTTGCGCGCTTCCAGTATAAATCACTTCTCGCAATATCCATCTAGAGTCTTCCCGGCCGCCTATTCCTCAAGGCGAATGACTTTCGCACACCTCCGTTTGAGAGCTTCCATCTTGGCCATCTCGACGTATAAATACCTCTTCTATCTTTACCTTCAAGCTCTCTTCTCTCTCTCTCTCTCTCTCTCTCTCTCTCTCTCTCTCTCTTTACCGTGCTGTGTAATCTTTTGCCGTAATCGCGCGCGATTCTCGATGACTATTGATCGGTTCGAAATCTGATTAGATCGAAATCGAGATAAGATAGTTTGCGCGAATATCGGAAAGGATTTCAACGCAGCCTTTTTACGTGAGTATCTCGATGTTAGTCTATTTCATCTCTTTTTCTTTTATTTTCGTAAATTATAATTTTTATTAAAACCTTTTCAAGTTTTTCTTTGCCGGAAGAGGAGGGTGATGACATCGTCTGTCACGCACGCGCTCGGTTTTCGGAAATTTCAGACGCGAGTGTCACACACACATATTTGGCCCGCAATAAACCGATAGTACACTATCCTTGAAAGCGTATAGTAAACTGTATGAAAAATCCGACGCGCACGGTGAGCGAACGCTTTACGTTCCATCGACGGGCCAATAAAAGTATCGCTCGTCCATCATCGTCATTCCGGAGCCGGGTTTTCGACGCGCACCTTTTTATCACTCGAGAGCCGCGGTAAAAGTAAAAGCGTGTTTCGACGCCGATATATATATATATTCTGAAACGTTTCGTCGTCGCTTGATGAACATTTCCGCGAATGTGTCTCTTGCCCGAGAACCCGACGAGGACGTTCGTTATATCTTCCTCGTTTTATCGAAGGATTCGTTTAAGCCGCGCGACGACTCCTCGAAATTCACCAGGGATATACGTGCAATCTCGACGAAGCGCGAAGACGAAGAAGGACAAGAGAAGGAGACGACAAGGAGGAGAAAAAGAACGAGACGAGGAAGGAGAAATTCAGGCAAAACTCCCTGATGAGATCGAAGGTAGAACAGACTGCCGCGAGAACGAGGTACTTCAAAGCGTCATTTACGAGTAAGATTGATTTAATTGAAGGGATTGCTCGAAACGAGGATCGGATGCGATCAACCAGCCACTGGGACGAGCGTCACGATTTTACGCGTGTCTTCCGTGTACATTCGAGGAGGAAGATACTCCCTACCCGTTCTCTCCCTTTGTCGATGGAAACGCCGCTGCAGACAAGAAACCGATCCTCTTCCTTCTCCTCGTCGGACCTCGCTTGCGAATGAATCGACGACCGCCTTGATTTGTGTGAAAGTCCAAGGGATCGGGTAATTCGTTCTGGGCTCGTTTAATCGAGATGAGCGCGTGACTGCGGAGAAAGGGAAGAGAACGCGTGCGCGCGCCTCGAGAGAGTTCCATTAAGGCGGGCCGACCGCTGTCAAACCCTTCCGTAATATTAATGTCTTCCGCGTAATTACATTAACAAAGCTGTCCCGCGATAGATTTCCCGAAAGATGTGCTCTAAAGCGTATGAGATGTAATTTCTTGAGGGAGTCGATTAATATATAATGTTGCTTGTAATATTAAACAGAACAAGAGACAGAGAAAGAGAGAAGGTGGAGAGGGAAAGATATCGTCAAAACTTGTTTGTTATCGCGTTATATTCTTAGCGTCTTCTTCTTTACGGGAACGTGATAATAATTATTTTGCGCCACGAGAATTTTGTGTACGCACTTTTACCCGCGTCGTATTTCTCGATCCTCGCGCAGCGATTGCACGCTGTGCATTGTCATTACCGTGTATGGGGAATTACAAAGATACGTTTGATGTCTTACGCGTATATACAAAGAGAACGCGGCGAGAGAATACTGATAATATTGGTCGTAAACGTCCCTCCCCTCTTGGTTAAAGTCCCTCGGCCTTATTCCACCCTTTTTATCGGCGCGCTAAAGCATGCAAACTGCTGTTTGTACTTACATAGATATCTCGCGTAGTTTCACGTATAATAGTCGAGGTTCGCAATCTTTCCGCCTCCCCCGGGGGAAGAATTTCACCTTCCCGCGCCCTTAAACTAAGATTTAACGCGGTAACTCCCAAATCGTATTCCCACGCGGACGGATGAATTCTCTCACAGACGCGCGTTACACGTGGCAGCTCGCCGCGGCCATTAATCGTTTGTATCTACATTGATAATTGATCCGTCTAATCCTGCCGCGTAGCTGTCGCTTTTCATCGTCGAGCGAGCGAGACCGCGTTCGCATTAGAGGGGATTAACTGGGCTAACTGTTCGAGCGGAGTAAGGTCAGAGAAAGCTGATCAGCGAACTATCTCTTTAAGAGGTGTTCATTATTAAAGCAACTCGATCGAATTTCATCAAATAGCGGCGCGCTTAAGGTAGCGGTTAAAGTAAACACTCGTCGAATTTGCGTTATTTTATCGAAGAAAAATTCTTCGATCGCGAGAATTTGAGATATTTTACGTTCACTCTTTTTTTTTTATATATACTCGTGAAAACATTTGTGATAAAATATTCTTTTCCTACTTGTATGAAGAATTTAAATGTTCTTAATCCAGCAATAAAAGTCACTTGATTAATTGCTGCAAAGAATCTCTCTCTCTCAAATTGTTTTTCATCAAGTTCCGCCAGACATTTCAGGAGGCCACTCTATACAAGCGCGAGAACATCGTCGCGAGGCGGAGAATAATTGGCTGGTGCCTTAGAAATGCATAGAGTTCCAAAGCAGTTGCCGCGTTCGAGTATCATCGAATCAGCTCAGACCCTCCTCTCGATATGAAGTCAAGTTATTACCGAGCATTCGAGAGAGGGTCGAACATCCGATCCAAATAAGACGAGACATTCAACGTTTTCTCTGTATAAAAAGCGCACCGGAGGGCATCTCGGTTCCAATCAATCGCGGCCCGGCTCGTGATTGTGCACACTCATCGCAAAGAATATACATACATAGGAATGTCTTTTAACACGTTTCAATTACGATCGGCAAATTACGGAGATGATTGGCAATCGCGGCCTGGCGCGGCCGATCGCCGTTAAACAATCGCCAGCTGATTGGAGTCCGCGCATCGCTTGCTCGCGCAAATATGAAGGAACGATATTACGAAGCCGCGCCGCGACCCTCGGAGATCATCGCTGCCAGTAATCGTGCCAATTATTGTTCATCGGTTATCGATGGAGATATTAGAATCGCCAATTAAGAACGGTAACGGAAATTATCCGTCTTATATATACGCTCGCGGAAATTAAGCAAAAAAAAAAAACAAAACAAGTCTTTTCGAATCTAATTTTCAAGACAGTCGGGGGGATTCTATCATGAGAACGCGGAGCGTATAAATTTTCAAGGAGCGCCGTGCATTACAACCGGATTCGGCATCATCGTTATTCTCCGTTACATGCAGCAAGCGGCGAAGGGGATTGCATGTCAGCCGACGATATCATTACGCACGATCGCGCTTTACGGCAGCCATTTTCCTCCCTGTTTTGTCGGTCATAATTCGATTTGAAGCTACACCGCCGATACACGAGCTCGTGAACGATTTGTATAGCACAGCGATTCCTATCGCAAAAAATTATATCGTTGAAAGTCGCGTTCCCTGTACGCGTCGTCCACGGAGCGGCGGCGTCTTTGTAATAATGACGACGTTCGCGATTCTCCGCGCGCGAATATTAAGTATCCTATTACACTCCTGTAGTTTTCTCCACATCCGCTGTAAGTGTGTAGTTAACGCGATAAGGGTTAACGACGGTCTTTTGAACGCGATATGGTAAAACACGGTAATAAAATCGCGCGTGTAGATGTACATAAAGAAATAACGTGTGTTACGCGTCGCTTTATTTCTTTCTCGTTCAACTCTATTGTTTCGCTATACTATATCCGCTTCCAAGCAGATTACGTATGTGTGACTAAAACCCACGAATGAATCTTTGCGGTAAAAAAAAAAAAAAAGGTAAGAGCGCGAACTAAATTGTTCGTTTCCACTTGAATATGAATAAAACGAAGCGGCGATTATCCGCGTTTCTCGCAAAAATAAGAGGGAGAGAGAAAAAAGCTTAAGAGGAATATTCTCTCTTATTTTTGCGAAACATCGTTCGTCTTCGCGGAAAAATCCGCGCGCGTTTCCATTTCCGTGGTCGGGAGGATTGTAACGCGAGGCGTAACCAAAGCAAGTACATAACGATCTCTACCGGCGACGGCCGCTGCCATTGAATCGGGATAGATTACCGCCGTTACGCGTAACGGCGGTTGTTGGTATCTACCGAACAACACACGATGCGACCCGATATGATGGAAGACCGGAGACCGATTCGCAACAAAATTCCATCAAAGAGCCCGACTGCGCCATCGCCGCCGCCGTTGTGTGTGTGTATATGTATGTGTGTGG
Organism: Pseudomyrmex concolor; assembly: GCA_014839585.1. NCBI lineage: Eukaryota > Metazoa > Arthropoda > Insecta > Hymenoptera > Formicidae > Pseudomyrmex > Pseudomyrmex concolor. The sequence continues at coordinate 10,202 of QVOB01004836.1, read as the reverse complement.
CAAACTGAATTCCTATCGCGCTTAATCAGCATTACCGTCAGTTAACTACTTATGACAGCGCATCGTCGCTCATCGCCTCCTCCAATTACGCGACGTGCAGCGCGCTGTTTCGGACCTCTCGTCGCGTTTCCGACGCGTCGTCGTCGGTGGCGAGTCTTGACAGGTCGCTGCGGATACAACGTGATTCATATCGCGCGTCCGATCCGATGAGCCGCGATTTCGATGACAAGTAGAATTACGAGTGTCATTCGAAAGCAACAAAGAAAATAAGATATTGTCATTTGACAATTTTTTAATTGAGGACTAGCTAATAAGAATATTGTTTTTCTTTTGTTCTTTCTTATAGAAACGCAGAGACGTACTTGTTTTTAATAATTAATAATTTGTTACGTTCAGAGAGCGACGTGTAATCGTATCAGAATCAACGCGCGATGTAAATGTCGCGCCAATTTGCGTTTAATCGTATTTCCCGGAGGAGTATTTGATGAAACTCGTGTGTATATATATATTATATATTTTTGAAGCGGACGGCTCAATTAATACTTTATATCGGCATCTAATTTTACAGAGGAATATCTGTTCATTGAGGGAGACCGCTGCAAAGTCTTCTCTTTAAATTTTCCCTACCTCCCGTAAGAAGATTCATGCGAGAGCGGAACGCCCACGCTGAATAGATATATCTGCATAACTATTGGAGAACAGATTCGTGGCGCGATGTGCCATGAGAGCGTTGTAATTTCTATCGACCGGTAATTAATGTGTAGAATAATTTAATCGCTTTAAAAAGCGGCGCTTATATGGTATATGCGCGCGCGCGCGCGAGAGGGAGAGGTCGACCGAATGGTTTTTTATCGTTTATGTATACTCGTTTATAACAACAGAAATATAACGGAAAGGATCGAGGTGTGCGCGCCGGTCGGTCCGCGCGCGCGCGCGCGTAAAATATATTCTCATAAAATGAAATTCGTCCAACAAGGAATTCCCTGGCGGGCGCTTATTTAAAAATTCTTCGGCGATTTATCGCGAAGCATTCAGTTTCATTATCCGAACGTGACGCATGAGTTCGACATTACCAGCGGCGCCGCCGCCCGCCGCCGAATGGAATTCATCAATAACGTCACCATCGGTTTTACGCGCAGTTCAATTTTGATGACGGCTTATATTCGGCATTTTAGCACACACGCGAAACGTAACGACCCTCTCCGCGAATCATTCCCCTCTTTTCTCCCTTCCCTTCCTTTCTCCCCTTCTCCCCGTTTCACGCACGTTTCATTTACCGCCGGAACAATGGGAGAGATGGTGAACTCGCGCGAGAGAGCGCGCGCGGGAAAACGAAATCGAGAGAAAGCCGGGAGAATGAGAGTGGAACTGGTCGCGTAATTAGACCCTTTAATTAAACTGCGAAAGGAAGGTGGAGGTGGGAACAAGCGGGCCGGGAGAACAGCGGAGAACTGCGAGGTGGAAACGCGGCGGCCCCCTTCAGGGGCCGGGGAGGAGAAGGACGGCGAGAAGGCAACGAGCGAAAAGCAGAAGGAGGACGCCGGACAAAGGGGAGAAGGTTCGGGGGGTGAATGTTGCAGATCGTGATGAAAAACCGTAGCCACCGCCGATCGCTGCTTTATTATGACCCGTAATAGAGGCTCCGATAACCAACTTCATTTCGGCCCGAGCGATTCACGCCGGCGATTCTTTCTCCTCTCCGCGCCCACGGTCTGGTCTGGTTTCTCTCGGAGAACCGTCCTTATAATTTGCTCTCCGCTCGAACGAGTAGGTAGAGCGACTGTACAAACCGCGAACATAAGCATACTGCGCTTGTCATCTCGATTTTCTCGCGCGCGGTTTTCCGTTTCGGAGCTTTCTTATTGTTTCTCTCTTCTCCTTCTCCGTTTTCTCCGACCGCATAGCGAGTGATTGAGTTATAAATCTTTTTTGCGTTTGACCGTATCGTAAGGGGAGGGAAGAAGATAATCGCTCATTATAGTCGTGGAGAAACAATGGAATCCGAGTTAACTCCGCAAATTGCTTAAATGCTCGCTCGGTGACTGAACAGCGCGGATCAATTATGTCTTATTTTCCCAACGAACAACGTCTAACACTTACACGCGCGGCACGAAAATTCGATATAATATTTTCGATATCGAGTTGTGTAATCCAATTTAGAGATGTATTTCTCAATATTTCACGTCGCGGAAAGTTCTCATCGGACTCTATATCCAGTTTCGTATACGCTCGCGCGCGCTTAAAACTCCCACGAGAAAGAGACGCGGTGAGAAATGTGAGGTAACGTCATTCGCGCGTTACACAACGCGCGACGATAGATTTGTCAGCTTGTTCGACTGTTCCGCTTTTGTTCCACGGGGGAAACTGCGCGTACGTGCGCGAAACACGTACAAAAGGTCCGTCTCTCTTCGTCAGATCGACACGAATGCGACGTGGCTGCAAATATCACGAGCGAAAACGCGAATTTTCGAGGCTCGCGCGATTTTTATGCGAGAACAATATTCTCTCACCGGGGGAGAGAGATCCAGTCAACGTCGAACCGCTTCACGTCTTCCTTCCCCTCCCTCTCCCCCCCCCCGCCTCTGACGGTGAAAATTATGCTGAGAAGTATAATTTTATAAGGAATCTTTTCCTCTCCCGTTTCTCTCTCTCTCACTCGGTGCTCTTAACTCCCCGTTAGTACGTTCGAAGTATGACAAATGTAAGGAAGATTTAAAAGCGCGGAAAGTTTCCGCGCACAAATTCTATCTTTCGCGAGCGACGAACTCTCTCTCTCTCTCTCTCGCGCGGCACAGAAATATCTCGGCTTACCATCTTTCAAAGCTTGTACTTTCCGCGCTTCTTAATAGAGATTTCAAAGCAGATACCACGCGGACGAGTAATTCTATACGTTCTTACACGCGGAAAAAAAAATATATCAACCTTGAATATATAACAAGATCGTAATCCGCATAGCGTGACACGATATATTTTAGTCTGTCTTTGTAAAAAGAAAAACGAGAGATTGTTACGAGAACTAATTACACAGAAGAACAGATGCGGCACAAAAAATACCATTCGCAAAAATTAATTATCTTTCAGTCATTTGCGCTCGCCATGTCGCGCGGCGACATCCCTCGTTGTTCATCGATGCGTCTTCCGCCGCAACTGGTTCCACGGAAGTGGTCAGCCATGTTCCCGCGTGCGTTATGCATCGTTCTCTATCGTCCCACACGTCATTCCGTGTCGATTGCATTTCACTTTACACTGCACTCGCAAACGCGGAATTGATTTTAAATAAGTTAAAAATATACTCGCATGAATTTAATCAAATAAAAACGAATATATCTGAAAACTATAGCGCGCGAAACTTTGTGAATTAGAGTCTTATATCTATACGTCTATCAAAAAATTTTATGATCGTTATTAAATATACACTCGTGATATAAAACGTTTTGTAAAAACCTGTAATTTGATATACAAGTTTATTTAAAAAACTGCATATAAAATTATTAAATTGAAACTTTAATATATTAAAATAGGCTTGAAATTTTTTATCTTCGAGTGGATTCTGCATTCGAATTCTCTCCAATGCCGCAATTTCCGGGATTGAGCGGGAAAAATATCTGCACTTTTATATATGTGTTTGAAACAATTTGGCGAGATATTAATTAAAAGACTTTTCTTGAATATATTCTTTAATAAGCTTTCTTTCCAAACTGTGTTCTAAACTAACTGTGTGTCTTCGTGTTTCAAAGACTGAAAATTGCGTTACAAGATTAGAAAGCTTTGTAGTCTCTTATTATCTTAATGATCAAGAAAGTAAAAGTTTTGATAAGTATGGGTAATCAAATTTTTGAGTCTTTTAACATAAAGAAATTTAAGAATAGACAGAAGAAAGAGAGAAAAAAAAATAATAGATTGTAAGAAAACAATCTTATTTTTTAGAAAATCTTACAAAGTCCTAATCTCTGTACCTCTCTTTTGCGCACGCACAGAAAAATATCATTCTGTTACCGAGAAAAATAATTATACAGTTTTGTTCCTTTCTTTTAAATAATTCTTTTAACTTCAGCAAACAATATTCTTTTGATAACATTGTCTTGCAATATACTCATACAAATTTTTAAAAAGTTTATTATTATACACGTGTTTAAATGAAAAATGTATTCTCTTTTCATTATTACAAAACTTTATTAAAGAAGAATGAAGTTTTTCATTATTTATAAAACTTCATTGATTAAGAATCGAACAAAATTTACTCACGCACGTGAGTAAACCGAATTTTTCTTTTTCGTAATTGAAGTATTAAACTCACTGGGATTTAGAATGTATTTTAAATAAATTAATGTTTACAAAAACCTTATGATCTATTTGTGGTTATATATAAACTTATTATATATTTACTGATACAATTGATATTTACTTGAATGCATTTTTCTGTGCAGCATGAGCAATATATCATTACACGAAATAATATATTCTCTCAGATAACAAGAACATTAAATCGGAATAATTTTTCGTTAATAAATTAATGTTATCTGTACAAAAAAAAGTATTTTATATAGAATAAAGAGAAAAGAGATTGTGCAAGTTTTATTTCTCTCCCTTTCTTTCTTTTTCTTAGTTATAAAGTTAGTTATAGCGAATAAACTCGGTAAGTTTTCTTGTAGTGAGAACAAGAGCATGCCGAAACTTGTGATTACAGTTATCGATCAATGTCGTAAGCTGTGCTGGCTTTGGATTCCGCATTCGCCGAGATTATGAAAGATCGGAGCTGCGACGAACTGTCTGGGTACGGGACGATTTCGTAGTGGTGCATTCGCGCAATCTTGCTGCGAGCTACCCGGGTCTTCGCGCATAAGATTACGGCATTTCGTATTCATGCGGTAAGGTGCGACTCGGTATTCACGAACGTAAGTACCAACTCTAACTGAAGTTTACACAGGCTAAACTAGCGCTAGACTAGTGGCTGGCATCAGAAGCACACACTCCATGCAGCTTAATCGGGTCGCAAAACGAACGGGACATAAACATCATAAGTGTCTGTAAAAACCCACGGTTTAATTTTAATAATATTCTCTCGCGCTTTATCTCTCTGGCGAAATCTCTGGTGAAATCTCTGGCGAAATTTCGCGTGTACAGAGATTGTGTGGAGCAACGCTGCACAAAAAGATGAACTCTTTATTCCCGCGTGGAATAAAATTTCACGCGGTTTACGTAATGCGTGGCGCTTCTTTTAATAGTTTAAGAGTGTGTGTAATTCGTGAGTAATAATTAATCATTTAATTCGTAATTTTTGAGTAAATTAGTAGATTCAAGTGTGAGATCTAGTGTAATTAGTTTTATCTTAAGTCGTGTGAGTTTTTTTACATTATATATATAATCTTACAAATCATATATATTTTTCAGAACGCGAGGAAACATATTTCTATCATCGCGCGAAAATGGGAAAAAACACACATTTTTAACGAACGTATTGATCAGAGAGATCGCAAAATAGCAGTATCGAAACACACGCCTTTCCTGAGTTTATAATTTGCGAGAAAAATTTACGACAGGATCACCTCGGTAATTCTAGGTGCGATATTATGCATGAAAAGTTCTGTTTTATACTGACCAGGAATTTAAATTAGAAATTATCCCTCGAAACCGTACACTCGCGTTGAGCATTATCACTGCGCAAGTCAAATGATAAAAATTCCATCTCTCTCTCTCTTTTTTTCTTCTCTTTCTCTCTTTCTTTATTTTTTCGCATTTCTATTCAACAACACAAACTGTATATACCTATAGAAGAATAAATTTCGCTTTGCCGTTGAAAAGTTCAACGCCGCACGACCGCCGGTTGACGCGTTTTATGAAAATACACTGTGAGTTAACTCATTCCAGCATCACACGAGCAAACTCTCGGGCGCGCATCGGCAACTCGTTCAATTTCTTTGCACATTTTCTTCCGCCGCTCTCCCAACGTTTCAATCCACTTTGGCCTCGTCTAAAGATTACACACGCACTCCGCACGTGAAACGTTAAACGAGGCAGCGCGCGTACGTGTGTATATATATACATACGCGCGAGCTTTTCCATTGTATCCTGAAATAGTCTTAATGCTCATGCCCACTTCCGTTCAGTTCCGTTTCCGCGTCGTTCCGCTTCCGTTTCCGGAAGAACCGCGTCGTCGCGCGCGGCTCTCGCAAGTTTTGTTTTCCGCTCGTTGATTTCAATATCGTTCGAGCAGACCGCGATCCCACGGCGTCGTAGTCCCCGACTTCGCGATAATTCACGATAGTATGCAAGATGCATATTTATAATATTCTCTTACGGATGCTCGTACAACTTTGAGTTTGCATAGCCCCCCCCCCTCCCCGACAGAGGGTACGTTCTGTAGCATATACCATTAATGAATATTCTCCCGCGAAACACGGTGTGTAACGTAAGACAAGACTTCGGGACTCACGGCGACTTCCTGCGCGCGATATCTCGTTTCAAAAGTTCGCGAAAATGTGAATCTATCTCTCCGAGTGCCTGCATAATTAAAAGCAGCTGTCAAAACTGACAAACGTCGTTGTGCAAACTGAACTAAAACAGCGCCTCAGACTTGCCTTTGTTTGGGTTATTCGAAATAACACACTTTATATCGGTTTATATTTAAAAAACCGCAATTTGTACACTTCCTTCCTATTTCGATTCGTGTCCCACGAAAGACAGAGACTTTGAAATAAATATGTGACCACGTAGCAAAATGGTCGGGAATTGATTAAAGAAATATTAGATATGTGAATGTTAATTACAAAACAATTTTCAATATGTTTTAAGTATTTTTTAAGATAGATTTTTAATTATTAGTTCTCTATAATAACTTTACGTATTCAAATATTTTGCGATAAAAATTAAATTATAGCTTTAACAAAATGTCCGGCCGGTGGACATTTGTTTGGTCGTTTACCTTATTCGATACATCGAATCGCGCTGATATCAAGTTACGTTAAACGAGTTTATATTCGATACGAATATAATTTCGATCGCACCGGGCTAAAGACTGAATAAAAATAGAAAGAACAAAGTGTAATTCGAAGTTGTGTAACGCTGTTTAAGCAATAACTTGCTTAGAGCGCATAATGAGAGTTATATACGTCATAGTGCCTTGTTTTCCGGTCGTTGATTTCAATCCCACGGCATACTCGGGCTCCTCGGTTTTGCTCTTGCAAACACCGTCGTTCGCAGTAACTCCGAAACTTGGGGGGACTTGGACAGTCCAATCACTCTTGTTAAGTTGCAGACAGCGAGTGTCGCGACCGATGAATTCTCCCGTTATAACGGACGCGCACAAATTTCCAAATCTCACGACGTATATTACCGTTTCTTACACACAAACGCGAGATACAGACACGTCAAACAGATGAGGCGGATAAGGAAGTGAAATGAATAATGCAGTTCTATTACTGGTCGCAGAAGAGACTACGTCGTTATTATGTTTTGCCTATTATTTCGACAATTCGCAGACGTTCTCGATGTATTTCTGTTCGTTTTTTCGAGGTTCGAAAATTGTTTATATAATTAGCGACGCGACGGAAGTCGCGAAATAATTTCGTTATCAATTATGAGAGTTTTGACGAAGAGCGAGAGAAAGGGAGAGAGAAGTGAGTTCCGTTTTCGGGAGACGCGCGGCTGCTTACGGAGGATATTTCGCGCTTTGTCGACGCGGCATTATCGTTCGCAATGTACGAGAACATCGGACGAAGTATACGATGAGACTCCCGGGGGCGGCGCCGGCTTGCCGCTGTGTTTCTCATCTGCCGCGAGTGTAGTCACCGGCACAAGGGTGTTCGGTCGGCGGTCTCGGGAACACCGGGGATTCCCAGCAGGTTCCTCCCAACTAACCTATCGGTTTCTGGCCGGCTGCCCCGCTTAATGGGAATTGAGAACTTTCGACTCGGCTACCGAGCGCGATAATTCATCGCTCTCTCGCTCGCTCGTGGCGGCCAGCGTACGCCTCGCGTCCTAACCTTTACCGCCACCGACCTTCGGCGGCGCGATATATATACGCGCCGTATGTACGCCAAAGGACGTGGGAGGACACAAGGACCAGGAGGAGGAGGAGTTGCGGAAGATCCGGTGCGGCGATGCCGCCGGCGGCTGCGAAGATACGAGCCAATTGCGGAGTTTCTGTCTCTCTCTCTCTCTCTCTTTCTCGTTTCTCTTCACCCCGACATCCGTGGATGCAGTCGGCAAACGAGTTTACCGAAGCGTGTCCCACCACCTTTTGCCTCTTTCGCTTTCTCCTCCACTCCAGTTTCCACTCGTTCCGTCGCTTTTAACATTCGTTACCGCGAGATGCGCCGACGCCCTACTCTCTTCGCGCGTCTCTCCTTATCTTCGCGTATCTTTATCATCACGACGCGCGATGTTCTATCACCGAGATAAAAAAAAAAAGCTTTTCTGGATTCTTTAAGACACATCTGCGCGATATTTATTTTTTATCGCGAGTTTTATATCCGTTTTGCGCTTCACATCACGGTGATATCATCTTCAGTAGTGTTACTTCTAAGACTATCTCTTCAACATAAATTTATCATTTCCAAATTTTCATTTTTTTTTTTTATCACTCTTTGTGAGATCACATATTCTAGAATTGAGTTCGATTAGTGATTTCTTCTTTGGTGTTTATGGCAAATAGTTACACGCAAAATTCTCTCGATATTCCATCGATAAGTTAACACATTTGCATTTACGATTGAATATATCGCGTGATTCTACGGACTGTACGCTCCGCGTTGAACCGTAGCCGTCATTTGAGAAATCGCGCGAACCAACAACGCCGATATGTTTTCTAATGCGCAATATAAGTTTTATTAAGAGAACCGAGAAAACATACGCCAGAGAATTATTACGGGTTGGATGGGCCGTTAGCTCGCGTTGACGTCGTTTCGCTTGTTTTATAGGCCGAGTAACGAGGAACAACTTGTCCGCGTTTACGAGCTTCTCTAGATTCTATTGCACGCCGGCATTTGTTGCGGCGATGACCGTAAGTTTAACGGTATAATTACTTTCCCGATATTCATCGCGCGAAATACCGTGCGGAATTATGACCGCGTTCGCGAACATTAACAAATTAATAAATTCGTTTGTTCTAGCGCAAAAAAAAGGATGATTTAACGGCGATAAAAATAATAAAACTTCCGGAATAAAAATGCGTGCAAACTAATTTGCTAGTTTAATTATACAAATTAATTAATTTAATTTAATTAAAAGTAACTCGATCAATAATAAATTTGGAAATTGGTTCGGACATACATCATAAATATGTACGTGTATTTGTGCGTGGAACAAAACCGAAACGCGTTTTTTTCTTCCTGCTCTCGATCTTGTTTCCGCATCTATCGACACTCTCCTGCGAGAATTATTTATTACAGTTTCAGAAAAAGAGAGAGAGAGAGGGAGATTTTACCACTCAGAGAAGCCACCACTCGCTTTTTTCGCGAAGAACGTGCTGCAGCAGCAGCGTCCATCCGTCTTTCCTCGTCTTATGTTAGGAAATTCCCTCACATCACGTGGCGAGACGTGGATATTATTTCCTCGTAACAGCCGCGATCGAACGCGCGTTTCCTCAACAACAACAGGAAGAAGGAGCGCGGTACGATTTTGTCTCGAACGAGAAAACGTGGGCAAAGGCCCGGCGCTTCTTCTTTCTGTACGCGCGCAGACAGCTTTATTAAAAGGGACGCGCAACGAAATTATTGCGAGTTATCTAGTTGGTTAGCTCGTCTCAAAGTTACTCGCGCGGCGAACAACCAGAGCTACGGGGGAAAACGCATGACGAGAGGTCGGGGCGAGGCGACTTTACTCGTTAAGCAAGCCCCGAGGCTGCTCGGTGCACCTAAAGATTCTATACCTGCATCCATTTCCCGTCCGCACCCACCCCGCACTTGTGCCGTCGTCGTCGTCGTCGTCATCGTCTCTTTCTTGTCGTCGTATAACCCCCGTCAAGGATCTCCGCGTTTCTCCGAGTCAAAACGTTCTCCGACTCTTTCCCTTCACCCTCATTCACGTAGTAACCGTACGCGAGCTAACTCCTTCTCGACGATCGAGCTTGCATAATGGATGACGGAAGACAGACGAAAACGGAGGAGAGGAGAAGCCGAAGGGCGGGAACGAGAGATTAATTCGGTGAAATCTCTCTCTGCGCGCGCGAATCGCCTCCGGATAATGTATCGGCGTGGATAAAC
>QVOB01004835.1:0-34766 GCA_014839585.1 Pseudomyrmex concolor | reverse complement strand
TTTTTATTGGCGAAGCGTTGTTTCTGTATCAACAAGAGACGGGAAAGAGATGCTGTATGTAGCGTCTCTGTCACTATTGCGATCTTTGCATCGATCTGTCAAATTTCGAACCTAAAAGCAGTGTTGTCGGAAGTATTGTATGTACGTTGCTGGTTCGGAGAATGATAGAACTGAAAACCAGTTTTAACTGTTCTCTTGTGTGATTCTTGCAGACCGTCATTAGTAAGTTTTTTTTTTTTTTTTTTTTTTTTTATCACAATGCACCTCCGCGCGAGCTCCAGTTTTCTTGTGTTGAACGAGAAGGGTTATCATTCACTCTTTATGTTTCTTGTAACTATTTGATTAACATTTAAATTTTTAACGGTTTAAATACTTGCTTTCTTTAGGTTTAGTAGCATCCAATCATTGTTCCGATTCAACATGTGATATACGATATTTCGACTTATGTTAAAGAGTTTACGTGTCTTGGATAGATTGTGGTCGGTCGGGGCTGCGGGAACGGAGAAGGGAGGAGGGGAGGAGAAAGGAGAGTGGAATATATTGGCGGATTTGTACAGGACTCTCGATGGATAGCATAGAGTTCCAAACGCTCCGTGATCTACAGACATTCAATATTAAACAGATCAATCAACTATGTCGTCGTATAATACCACTAGGATAGTTTCATAATCGTAAGTTATATCAATAATATAATCATATCATTAGGTATCATTAAAATGCTTGTGTATGTGTATTTTTTTTTCTTCTCGTGTGTGTCTCATTATACTTAAGTCTCAAGTTACAAGCTAGCGTATAAATGGTAGGTAAGAAACGACCACCTTACGACGGCAGATGAATCCCGCCTGGTCCTTCGCATTACGGGAGTGTGCCGATCGGCTTTGTCGCTACGAATCTACTCCGTTTCGCAGAAGAAACGAGAGGAACAGTCGGATAACGCAGCCGCGCAAAAGAGCGCTCCACGCACGGTCGATACACCCCTCACGCTCGACGAGGCAGAATCGTCCCGTCTCGGTGGATGGTTTTTTAGCCACCATGTACCGGGTTGCCTCGTACCGTTTATACTATATATTATTAATCGTATTATCGTTATGTATCATTACTCATTAATTATTTAATTAATCGTTAGGTATAATTCAATTAATCGATACTCTTAACCCCTTTATCGTTTAATTATTATTGTTAGGTTTATAGTTTTATTAAGTTTCGATAACGCGTACGGATTTTTTTTTGGAAGCAAACCTTGTTCACGTGGGGAAGGATCACGGGAGGGGCGTTGGGAGGATGAGCTGGCTCCTGCGGGTTGTCACGGGGGGCAGGTTGATGCCTCGGAAGGGACGCATCTGTTTGTCCCGCGCGAAAATCTGCGAAAAATCAGAAAGTCGAATAGCGGATCTCCAGTGATTCCTCTTTTTTTTCCTTCATTACGTGTGTCATTCATTTTTTTTCTTTCTCTTTTACACTCCTCTTTTTCGCTCCCGTCTTTTCTCTCCTTTTTCGTACCCGCTCTCTGTGTTTATTTGTTTCTTCTCATTTTCCTACGTTATGCGAATTGCTTAGAACGCGTCACGTCTTCAACGAATTGTAAGTGGCAAGGTCTGATTCGTTTCGATAAGTCAATAGTCTTGGGTTTTTATTTTTCATTTTTATAGCTGCGTCAGCTCACACAATCGTGTGTGTTTGTGGAGAAAAATTTTATTCTGTTTCTTTTCTGCTTTATTTCTTTCTTTCGTTTCTTTTTATTATTTTTTTTCCTTTTTTGTTCGTACTACGCGTTCGCGGTTGCGTCGGTACGTTTTCACGTTTTCTTTCATTTATTCACGGGACCAGAGCGACCATTTCTCTCGTCCCGGCGTGGCATTTTATATCTCATTCTTCGTGCTTGTGCGCGATCTCACATCCCGTCTGCTCTTTCTTCCGTTCCTTCCAGTATCTGTCCTCGGAAGTACGATGCGCATCACTTCGAATCGTAATGTGCCGTCGCACTACTAAAATCGCCGTCCGTCGTCGTAAAATGTGTGTACTGCGTGTATATATATTTTGTGTGGAAACTTAATACCTGTCAACTATGGTATCGGATGTGAATTCTGTTCGCTATTATTCTGCAATCGGCATACTGTGGCACTCTGCAACGAGGAATCGATCATGCTGTGTCGTCGAACGAAGGTGCGTGTACGCTGCAAAATTAGTTCTCCTTCTCGTCTCGGCGCGTCGTGTATACGTACGTTATACGTGAAACGCGCGCGCGTGTGAATATCGCTGCGTTATTATTACCTCTGTATCACAACATTCGTGGAGTTTGTGTTTCTTGCCTCGGTAAACTAAGACTGACATTTTTAACGAAGGAATCGATACGTAACTCAAGTAACGTTGAAACGGAAAACCGGTGTCGAGAGAGTGGCTCGACGTGTCTGTTCTGTCAGAGCTATTGTGGTAAAGGGGTGAAATAAGTACATAAAAAGTAGAGGAAAGAGAAGTCAGTGAGGAGAAATATACAAACTGATACAACAACAGCCGTGTCCGTTGATCAGTGACGCGCAGCATTTGCGTCCGATATGTCGTTATTAACATCGATATACGCCGTGTTATTATCGTTCCTTAAAATAATCACCGTGCGGTATATATCTACGATTGATTGCCTGAAAATTAAGCAATAATGATTCCTGTGATTTATTATCTCTGCCTCGATTGTAATTGTACCAAGGTGATTGCTATCGTGTAGCAGCGAGTTCTTCGCGAGTAAAGCTGTAAATCTGCGAGGCATTCTGAGCGCGGTAGGGGGCACATCGTATTTTCCGAGAGCGCCTTTCAACGTATTCGTTCCGATGCTGTATGCGTGTTCCAATCGGTCTATTATTACCTCGCGTGACTATAATGCTGATTTGTCAATTATTTCGTATTTCGTATCTTTGAATAGTGCTGGAGAAATGTCGGGCAATTTTACGGGCATCTCGTCTGGTTTATTATATATACTGTATGATAATTATAGATAACTCCTCGAGAACTGCCGTCAAAATGGCGACTGCTATCGATCTCCACGGCGTTGGCGCGCCGTGCCATATCGTTATCGACATTTAGTTTACTAAACTCTGTAGCAATCCGCGTCAGAAAAGAAAGCAAACGCGAATAACAGAGTAGGTCATTGTTGTTTTCCTCGAGAAAGATATAAAATGAATTTATCAATTTGCGTATTACGTTTACATCTCGATTCATTTTCTTGAGTTGCTTGAGTGTTGATTGCGGTTTTATTATCTTTTTAATACACTTTTATTTGTTATAAAACAGCAATTTTCCATATGTGATATATTATTCCGATTATATACTGTGTAATATATTATTAGTTTACATACGCTGAGTGTGCATAGCCTCGTCGAATGCGTCGTTGCGCTAAGACTTTCTCTGGTAGCGTGCGATCAATTGCGCGCGATCGCGCATTCTGTTCGTTTACTCACAGTCGTCACAGTCGAGTCTCACGAAGATACGCTCGTGAAAAGAGATATGGATGGCAAGGAATACCGCGGATCTACGCGACGAGATAATGATACGCGACCGATCCCACCTCGTATGCGTACGCTCCTCGTGCATCGCTCTTCGATTCTCTCGGATTTTCTGCGAATTTTCTGCCACCGTCCCGAGGCGTTTTCGCGCCGTGGAACGGCGAGTGTCGATAGTCGTCCATCTTCCGCATCAAAAAGAAGTTTTGTCTCCGCTTCTTCCTCTCTTCCATTCCACGTCATCGTCTTTGCTTTATTTAGCAACGAGCGTCCTTACACTAATCCCAGGTGACCCGTCCACTCGCGTCGTCGCTTTTGTTACATGCAGGAAGTGTTTTTCTTCTATGCGCGAGAAAGGGCTCGCCTTCTCGCCTTTTAGCTTCGCTTCTTCTTCTTTTTTTTTTTTTTTTGGAGAGGGAACACCTTGCGGGGAGCGTGGGGTACGTCGGGCCGTGCAAATTGGAGGGACGGACGACTTTCCAGGTCTTGGGAGGTAGGGATTTAAAGGACAAGTTGCGCGTCCACGCCGCACGCGTTTCTCTTGATGATCCGTCGACGTGGACACGAACCGCGAAAATTTCGAATCCGACCTGACGCGGCGGGAACAGAAAGATCTATTAATTTTCTTTTTCTTTTTTTTTCGATGGTTCGGTGGTTTGCTGAGTTAGCTGCGAGGTTTCGAAACGTCCCACCGCCGGCGGAATATAATATATGTATATATATTATATATATATTATATATTTATATTATTTTTTTTTTATATAATCTAAAGAGTGAGGATCGTGGAAGTAGGTCGAGGGGAGAAGTCGCCCGTCCTGCGCTTTCGCACGCGCCCTGGAAAAGTATATACTAAGGCCGATTTTGGTTAAGAATACGCTTCACTTTTTTTCATCTCTTTTGATCAACTTTTAATTTTAACGTTAAGGCGCAACGTGATAAACTTGTACTTTTTTCCTTGATGTGTCTTTTAGATTCTGGCCGAAACTGCGTGTGTATACGTGTGCTTGTGTGTCGCGTTCGTGTATATGAGGGTGTATTACGTGTATATGTGTGTATGTGAATGTACGCGTGTGTGTGGGGTGTGCTGCATCGCGATCGATGTTCATCGCCTTGCTGAGCACTATCTGTTGTGTGATTTCAAGCGAGCGTGAGGACACGCGCGTCGCGTGCCGCGCGTTTCCTCGCGCGCCGCTCGCACTTTAGGAGCTGCTTTATTCTTTTTGGTGTCTGCCAAAAAACGGAATTTTTTCACTCTTCGCCGCAATGAGGCACGGATACGCGCGGCGCGTGTGAGTGACACACGCGCACGCACGCATACACGCCCGCTTGCTCTACTCTCTGTGTGTCGTCTTGTGCGCAACCAAGGATTAGCAATTAAACGAACAAAATTGTTTCCTCGTGCCAAAAATGAACCCAGAAGAATGCCGGTAAAAGGTACAAAAGGAATTCTCGCGTCGAAAGTGGTATAGTCATCAAACATCGTAATGTATGTATAAAGTAGTCAGGTTTTCCTCGCCCGAAGCTCTGTCTCTCCTGTCAGTACGGTATCGCCGGTGAAAACCTGGCGATCACAGTGTGCTGCTGCGTATATAGTGCGACTATTGCAACTGAATCCGGTTTTAAGGAAGTCACGTGAACGAAGTAATCGGTATAAACTTCATCGAGACAAAAATATGATTGCCTTTTGCAATAATTTGTGCGTTGCAACAATCTGCTCATGTACTTTCTCAAATATGCCCTTTTTTTAAATATTTATCTAATATTTTTTTTCTAAGTAGTACTAAGCAGCAACGTGCGTTGCTTCTATCACGTGACTTTTAAAATAAAATGAACGTCGGTGTTAAATTGTTGATGGCCGCGCGATGTGGTCCTTCTGTCGACTGCGAAATAAAGATTTCACGTACAATCGGAACGTATTCCAATGCGGTCAGAAAGGGTAAAGACAGAACTTCCGGCCTAAAATGTAATGGCTTGTGTGAATGGTGCCCCGTCTTGGACCGAAAAAATTAACGGACTCTCGCGGGGCGCAGAAAAACAATTCCCACAATATCTTACAAGACGTTCCGGCCGACCGAGCAAGTCGCCAACTTCGTCATTCGACTTTATGCCCCCGTTACGTCGGCGCTAAGTCGCTCCTAGGAGACATTTTCTATTTATTTCGTCCTTCGAACCTTTCGCCTTTCGTCTGCTACTTTTAACGTAGAGGAAGAGTTTTGTTCTCTTTTTTTTCTTTCTTTTTGTTTTTTTGGTTTTTTCGTTGCTGCTATCTACACAGAGTTAATTGACGCGAACGTTCGACGTTTTGATCGCCTCGATCTGGACGAAGTGACGAAGATGGCCGACAAAGCTAACAGTCGTGCGCCCTTTCACCTTATTCTGGTGGGTCTGCGTTGTATATCTCCGAGGAGTTCATTAGACTCAACGCGGCGATCTAGCTCACATCCTCACACATCAACGTAGGTTACTGTTATTTGGTGCTTGCTGTTAGTCCTCGTCCCTTTGCTTCTTCGTTACTAAATAAGTTATTCTTTTTTTTTTTTGTCTTAATACACCTACGATTCCCTACACGATAATACGTATAATCTAACACGACTGTTTGGTTGAGACGTATGCGCAAGTAATATACTCCAGGAATTACAGGCATTACATGTTCTCATTCTCGTTTCATGTGTGCTTCTCTTGGTACACGCGTGCATACGATTCACACTCTATCTTTTTTCCACTCTTTCTTCTCTTTCTCTCTCTCTCTCTCTCTCTCTCTCTTTTTCTTTTTCTTTCGCTCTCGTCTTTCATTCTCTTGATTCACGCGCGACGCAGGGTCGCAATAAGAATCGCAGACAGTAAGAAGAAATCTTTTTGTTATGAGTACCGGAACATTCACAAAGTCTCGGTTTCGAAAAAGCTTAATACATTTCGCGAGAAAACGTTCGATAACCGATACATAAAATGAGCATGGGGGATGCTACGTGTTGCGAGCGATTGAATAATATGTATATATATGTATAAAATACTGCGTTTCTCTGAAACTACAGCGTAGAAGCAAAAGCTGATCAGAATAATCCAATTTTTCGTCAAGCAGGATATGGCCAAGATTCATTGTCCTACACTCTTTGTTTCCTATATTCTCTGGTGGCCGAAGGGTTGGAATGGAAAATGACATTTATGATATCTGCCATTCTCGATGGTCGTGTGCGTTACCTGCTTCACGATTCTCTCTCTCTTTCTCTCTCTCTCTCTCTCTCTCTCTCTTTCTCTCTCTTTCTTTTTCTCACTCTCACTTTTTCTCTCTTTCTTGCATCACCGTGTCTAACATCGGACCGATGTTGCTACATCCGATTGCTTTTTCTTGTTTTTTATTTCCTCGGTCTCTCCTTTCAAGTCATATAAATATTCACACATAAGATTCTCACGTTCATATAAATAATTCTCTGTCTCGCATATTCTCGTCACATTCGCGCATATTTTATTGCACTCACGCTCGCGAAAGATTTGCCAAAAGTATCGTGCACGAAAGGGTTGGGGAGGGGAGAAAATTTCGTAATAACTTACATTTACAAACTGGCCTAATAATCTCTCCTCTTAAACGCTTTTTTTTCCTAATTTTATTATTTACTAGTAGTCTTGACTTTACAATACATATATGCGGACCCCCCGGTAGGCAAGGGAGTCGGCTCTCTCTGTATAATTTCTTCACTTTTTTAGCAATTTTTTTTTTTAGCACATTCACTCCTCGTCTCTTGACACGTCTCTCATTCCGTGTCTCTTTCGCTCGTCGTTGTCTCTCGCTCCCGTTTTCCCATTCACTCGCTCATGCGTACCCTTTCGCTCGTCATCTTCTTTCTCTCAGCTAGGATCGGTTTGCGCCGAACGTCTTTTGCCCGTGGCTCCGAACTCAGTCCGAAATCGCAATTTGCATAGATTTCTTCTCAGTCGTGACTTTTTTCCTCGTGCATGTTTTACATTTCTTTATTATCTTCGATCCGCTTGTTATCTCTTCCTGCATGGCTCAACTCGTCCGAACAAAAAAGATCACCTGTTGAGATCGCGAGATTTCGTGGCTTCAACGACGGTCGCATCAAGGACACTTGGCTCCCTACACGCTTTCTATACCATCCACAATTTCGTCGGTTTCATCACTCTCCAATGAACCGCCATCCCTTCCATCCCTCGTCGCCCACCTACCCCCAAACTTCCGACTGCTACGGATTTTCCGAGAGGTGCTCTCTTTGACGCTCTTGAGTCATGAGCGAGATTATTGTGACGTAAATTACTGACAATTAATCGACGTTCGATACAAGACGAGAAACACGCGTGTATATATTTGTTGCGTAATATATGTAAGTCACTGTTAAAAAGTCGGAAGCTGGAGTATGCACAGTCTTCCGACATCTGCTTTGTGACAAATTAAAATCTTTGTGATATTGCAATAAACTCACTTTTTACGGTCTACGGATTATTGTTTAAAAAAATAATTTTCGTAATTAAGAAAAAGAAAATCAATGTTAAAAAGCAGAAAAATTACAGATGCTGCAATCTGATGTGTTAACATCGCTGTTAATATTAAATTACGTAAAATATATTTATTAGAATGTTATATAATGATATAAAAAATGTCCGATGATTCAATTAACGTATCACTAAATTAATTTAACGAAGTTGGCGAGAAAAATTTCAATTTCTAAGTAAAATAATTTTTCTAAGTAAAACCCGCACATGGACCGTAAAAAGTTAAAGATAGATGCAGTGCGAGACAGGAGTATCGACTGTCATCGCTGTCGTTCTGTAAATGATAACTGTACTGTTGCGTTTACGATTTCTCGTCTTGAATCGCAAAGCCGAGAATGCAAAATTATTTATTGCAACTTAACTAAAAGTTATTTGTAGCTAATCGAAGAAACTCAATGTTCATCTACGTTAAATCGAGACACCGGAGTAATCGACGGCGTTTCGAGCATCCTGTAACCAAGTGATATACGAATTAACGTCTGTGTACACGCGGTGATATGTCGATAGCCCGAGGAACATTAGTCCCCGGTCGATTTTTAGAAACGCACACATCTTGGGAGGTAGACTTGGAAGACCTCTCAGATTCCTCGGTCGGATTTTATTTCTCCGCTCTCCTGCCCGACTTTCCGAAAGTCGCTCTCACCTTAATCCCCTACCAAACATATTGTAGACTTAACTTGCTACGTGTACTACGAGATTATCACACAAAGTTTGCTCACTCGGTGTCAACAATCAGTTTCTTCTTCTTTTTTTTTTTTTTTACTTCTTCTTTTGGCTTACGCACGCGATCTCACATAGAAACATAGTTTTACGCTCTCTGTTTCACGCTCTCCCTCTCTCTTTCTCCCGTCGTGTACAGATTCTTCATTCTCTCCCTCTCATTCTCGCAATATTTCGATCGTTCTCTCCCGGGTTCGCTCCTCCACTTCGTTCCTATCGCGCACGCGAAAATTCGAAAGACGCGATTTCCGCCCCGCTAAAACACGTCACAGGGAGATAACGTATTTCCTGTTCTCTCCCCTTTTATTTTTTTTTTCTTATCTTCTCTGTATACTACCGCGCCATAATAAATATACCCTAATTATGTTCCTAATAGTTTGAGGAATTATTATTCTCAATGTGAACTCACTTTGAATTTCCACATTCTGTCCCCTTCGCTTTCTCTCGGGTACTTCCTCTCGCTCTCTCTCATTCTCGCTGATTTCTCTTGTTATCACGGCTTAATCTCGAACTCGATAGTAATGTGATCATAATAATAATAATATAATCATATAATAATTAGTTTATTAGTTTTTTTTTTTTTAAAGTAGGTATCCTCTTTCTTCTGCAGCGTGATACGACCTTCCGCTCGTTTTTTTTTTTTTTTTATCTTTAGTTAATCGTTTATATAATAATAGCTTGCAAGTGTGTTAACGTTAAATACTATTACTTACTTCTGCTTACGTGTCCTTAAAACTTACGCGTTTAGGTATGTACGTATGTTTATTAATTCTTTCATTTCTCTCGTATTCGTTTATACGTTTAATTTTCGTTCTGTCCCGTGTACTCATTTCTTCGTGTGTCGGCCCCGCTATACGTACACGTAATTAAACGGCGAGTCAATCGACTTTTCGATAATTTCGCTTTTCGTAGGTGAACAGTCAACGACTCTCAGTTTTCGTTTTCTCATCCTTCGGGAGTATGCGTGTCTCTTCGCCACATCCTTTTTGTGTGTCAATCTCGCCTCGTCTGCCTGTCTCACGTTCATGTCAATTCTCTTCGTACGCGCATCCGTAAAATCGTTGAGAATTCGCTCTTTTTTTCTACGTTTATATTGTTTCATTGATTCAGTTTTTTTTTTGCGATCTACGTCGCGTCGGTAGATCGGGAGTGATCGGTAGCATCGATCGGGAGATAAGGAGTGCGGTTGCTTCTCTCGTTAATCGAGAGAATCTCGGTGCGATTGCTAGTTTTGTTCAGATACCTTCCTTCTTGAGAAAGACTCTTCTCGGGACTCTTCGGAGATGGCCCGAGTGCGTGTGTGTCTGGTGTGAGATCTAGAATGATTGAATTTTCGCGCTAAGAGCTTCGATTCTCGGAGAAATAAAGAAAAGCGGACTTGCATTCTTTTTTTTTTTTTTTTTTTTTTTTTTTTGTCTGGTGTTCGTAGATGGCCTCGAAGGATCATGCTAGAGCTACTTATATGCGTCGTAACGGTTTCTCATTTTCAGTTTTATCGCGAATAAGCGACCATACGAGATTCCTCTGATGCTTCAGTTTATCCGCTGAATCCGAATTTTACGATACTATTTCAATGTAGCGGAGAAATCAAGGTAGATAAATGTAGTTTTAGTTTCTATTGCGATACGTAAGTTTATACATGTCTGAGATTTACCAAGATGTCTCAAGGTAAAAGTTTTAAAAATTACTTGTAACATAGTTGCGATTAAAAAAAAAAAAAAAAGATTGACTTAAAATTGTAGCAAACTCAATAAATGTTTTCTTCTGAAATAAGTCTGAAAGAGTTAAATACTTTTTTAATAAAATAGTCGTAGATATGTAAACGAATATGATTGACATTGAAGTTATAGAAATAATAAACTTCGGTGTAATCAAAGAAAAGAGAATGAGAACGAGATCGATAATATCGATATTAGGATTAAATTATGATATTGATATAGAGATTGAAGTAGCATATATTTTCTGTGTAGCTATGATAATTAATATTGTTATGTACTGTAAAATATTTGAGTGATGTTCTATTGTCATTAATGGTGGTAGTGAGAAGATGTTGACGCGTATCGACGTGAAAGCGCAAAGCTGTTAGAAAATCGGGGTATAAAATAAAAAATTAAACATGTATCATGTTAATTAAACATGTATCATGTCAATTAAACATGTATCATCATGTACATAAAATTAAATAAAGTAAAATTAAATTAAATTCTAAGTAAATTTTAAGTTTTATCGTCACTTAATTGAAATATATAATTAGTTTGATAAGCTTACTTTGTTTCTTCCGTTAAAATACAACAAAAAATAAATTTTATAAAGTTTCACTAAATAATATAAAATTTCAATACTCAAATTAATTATTCCAAAGCTTTTGTGTATTAGATTAAAAGTTTTATACATATGTAATATCATTTTAATATACTTTTTGTTATATGAAAAATAAAAAAAACAGAATATATTTAACAGAATATATAAGTAATTTAAGTAATGAACTTACAAAGTAAATCAAAAAATTAAAATAAAGAGAAAATAATGTAAAGATAAATTGCTCTTCGAGAAGATAATTTTTAAGATGATTAAATTATATTAATAGGAATCCGAACACGAATTTTGTAGGAATAATTTTCTTGTGCCTATTGTGCCTTGACACGGGATCACCCGAAGATAGCGACGAGCAAGTCAGCGAGCTCAGGTAACGCGTATTTTTACAAATCTTCATTTACAGTAAATCTCTACATCATCATTCTCTTATCATTTTCCTTCTTGTTCTATAAATGATTAGACCAAAATCTTAGGCCAACACCGAAGGAATCACTAGTTTTAGGCCAAAGTCTTGTATTATTATTTATATAATAAAAATTCAAATTTTCAAAATTTTCTTTTCACTTTTATTTCAATAATGCGCGTTTTATTTCGGACGGAAGGAGCCACTCGCTTCCTCGACTTTCGTTGAACTCACCGATCGCGACTTTACGGGTGACATATAGTTCTTTCGTGCTTTCTTTAGGAAACAAATAGGCGTGATAGGCAGTCAAGAATGTTAGAACTCAGGATCATCTTTTCACGTTTTTGTTCATTAAAACATACGTCAATGTAACATTTTTTGATAGGAAAGGATGATAATATGTGTTGAGCGAGTAAAAACAAATATAAATTTACGGGTAAACAAATTAAACGCAAATAAAATTTGGTTCTCATTTTATTGTCATAATTAATAAATAAAATAATCAATAAATCAATTAAAATTAATCAATTAATCAAAAAATAGTGACTCGTGACTAGGTTAAGACTCACCGCTTGCAAAATGATATTTGTGTGTACGGCCTGATATATACTACCATTATAATTTTAGTGTAATTATTAGTATAATAACTAAATATACATAATAACTAAAGGTATAGCGCAATTTCAAAGCTTGCATAAAATTGGGAATAATGGTTGAAGGAGATCACCTTACAAATCAAGGATGAAAGATGGTAGTATGAAGGAGCAGCGTGGGAATTGCAGGTGGAGGCAAAATTGTAGGGAATTGATTTTGTGTACAAATTAACTAAATTCTCTCCGTAAATGACAATTCCAACGATGACAATAATAATAATGTTGATAATCATAATGATATTTCACGCTAAAATATTTTGTCCTATTGGTAAAAATAATAGTGTGTGAGTCTAATAATAATAATATAATAATAATACAATAATATAATAGTAATATAATAAAGATATAATAATAGTGCACGCGCAGTAGCGAGAATAAAAGTGGGGAAAAAATAAAAGTTAAATTTATGTGTGTGCACTCGCTACCACTCAAAAATTATCTCTAATATTTTTGTTTTTTTTTTTTGTTTCAGAAATATATATCTACAGAAATTCCTAGCGAGAAAAAGTCACAGTAAGAGTGTAAGGGCGCTGTCTCTGATTGTCGCATGTTCGCGCGCGTGAACGTGCGACATAAGTTAATATATATACGTGCAAGTGACTACTATATATGCGTGTCGCGTGTCCGTGTTTGTAAGTCTGAGTGAGTCGGGGGTGTGTGTACGTGGGAGGGGAAGAAGTCGCGCGGTTGTGCATGCTACCCTTTAGCACACACGTTCTTTTTTACGTTACTTTAATCGCGCCAACATCTCGTCTCTCTTTTTTTCGCTTTAAAAGACCAATATTTATATAATTGCGCACCGGCGCACGATTAAATAGTATCTTGGGTTTTTCCTTTTTTTTTTTTTTATGTTCGCTACGCTACAGCTACATATACATCGCGGTATGCACAACTCTTTTACGCAGACGCTGCATCTTCGTCGCCCGTACTACTCCTAATTTCGTCAATGGGACTAGTCTAAACCGCAAGTTTATACAACCAACCATTGAATAAAAAACAGCTATGTATATTGACCCATGCACCAAATCTCTCAACGCAACGTGTATTCAAACGTAGCTTTTGTCATCGGCTCGATAAGTAATCCTCAGCGAGCGAAGAAAAAATTATACGGGAGAAACAAAAAGAACGCGCGGAGGAAAATCTTCCTCGGCAGATAGGAACAGGTTCTTTTCGTGCGGAAATTGCTATGAGCTGTCGCTTGATTATTTGCGACGTCTCACGTTGTTTTTTTTTCTTTTTTTTTTTTTTTTCGTTTTCGTTAAGTCGATTCTTTGGTATCCATGTGAGCACGCATGATTGCTTTTTTTTCGCGCCATTTGTCTGTGCGCGCGATGTAATTTTAGTATAGCTAAGCATTTTCACGTCGATTTCGAACTTTATCGATCGATTACGTGTGATAAAACGAAATAATATATTAGTTCAGGGAAGTAGAAAGTGAATATTTTATCGACGCGTCAGTCAAAAAGCATCGAGGAGAACCTCGTACTTTTAACTAACGATTTGAAGATATTAGATTTTCTCTGAAAGAAACGTGCTAAGAATTGCAGTAAAAAGATCTTCTTATCGAAATATGAATCCTAACGAGATTTATTCATCGATAAGAAATGTTTGTTTGTTTGTTTGTTTTTTAGTTTGGTCATAGTCACTACTTGCAAAGAATAAGACAGAATCATTCGGAATAATTTACTGCAAGAGTTTTTCTTTTATCCAAACATACAATTTCGTCGTGAAACGGCGTAGAACAAGGAGCGCTACTGCCCGTTCTGCGTCGTTTCTTTCACAGACATAGAAGATCCTCTTTGGATCTTCTTTGAACTAGAAGAGGAACTATGATTTTCACTTTGACTCAATATTTGAGTACGCTGATAAACATTCCGAACGTCTCCGTCTTTTTCTGTAAGTGCAACTTCTCAGTAGTGTCATTGTCCTTAATTTCTCTTATCGTTTTGATGTAAAATTAGGTGATAACGAAGCAAATTACTCTACAATTACAAACAGATCGGAACAAAATCGACGCAAAAACCTATCTATCCTTGCTGTTCGTTGATCACGCATTTCGTCGTGCTTCTTCATCTCATTTCCAGGATCACCATATGGTTGTGTGCTCGTTCGGTTGAAACAAGAGGAACATCGATGAGCGTTCGACACTTGGCGGCTTTCGAGATTTCGTCAGCCAGTAGATTCGCAGTGTTTTATATGTGTGTATGTGTGTTACACGTATTGTGTATTATGTGCATGTCTTCCATCTCTCCCCGTGTGTGATTTGTGATTCGGTCACAGCCTGATCCTTCGTTGGCATCTTGACGTCGCCCGTTGGACGTCGATGGTGCCTCTGTTCCTTTGTCCGTGTTTCCTTTCCCTTCCTAGCCCTCGTTTCGTTCTTTCTTTTGCGATATGTTATTTAAAGATACCTGAACACGCACTACGCGAAGGACGTGTACCTCCTAGCGGATGCGATCCTTCCTCGTTGGTCGTTTCCTGACTTATCGGGAGCCGACGAGCGCGGGCGAGCCCGCGCACCACGAAGAGCAAGAGCCACGCGACCTCCTGATTCATTCGAGCTGTTCCAGGAAGTTCGGGCTCTTGAAGTACTCCGGCACCGGGTCGTCCAACCTCGAGATCACCTTGTAGATGGACTTCTTCCAGCTCTGCTCGGAGTCCTTGCCGCCCTGAATCGCTTTGAAGAACTCTTTCAGCGTTTGCTCCACAACGTACCTGAAGTTGCTGGGTACCTGCAAGTTTCGCGTTATTGTTATATACACAGCATTGTTGCGATCACGTTGCGATAGCAAAGTCACGACATACATATATCGACTTTCTGCTCGGCATCTTTGCGGCAAGGAATAGCATCATAAATACCGCAAAGTATGAGATTTTTATTGATATATCTTGTGACAATCAAAAAGTGAAAAGTATGATATCAACTCTCCGCCAAGCAAACTCGAGGTCATTTTTATCTATGGATTTTTTTGCTCTTCAACAGACATGGTAAAAATAACATTTTTTTTTTTTGCAAAAACTGCAACTTGTGCCATAGGTCAGTAATGACAATAAGTTCGCTAGTCAAAGGTTAAAATTTCTTAACTTACTACTGCATATAAATGATATTAATTACTTTACTAAATTGTGATTACAAATGATATCAACAAGTAAGCTCTTCAGCGCAGACATAGATGTCTCGCGCGTAATTGTTATTACACAAAACATGCAAACACAATTGTAGTGAACCTCAAAGACGCACGTGAAATATTTGCATGAAATATACATTGAAAGCTGAACTTTGCAAAAATCTATTAAATTCGATCAAAGACACACACTGTTTTTTCGCGTAAAAACCCGTAATGAAGGAACACATGCTTAACTTCCTCCAATTCGCGAAATAATACAGAGTGAAAAATAAAACAAAACGTAGTGTGTGCGTGTTCGTGTTGCGCACCTGGGGACCCCATACCTCAATGTGGTTATTACGGTTGTAGTGAAGATTGAGAACCCGGTAGATTTCCGAGTCACCACCGACTCGAAGATCTTCGGCGTTTTTCACTCCCTCCGAAACCGCCTGTCTCGCGTATTTCTCCATTTGGATGTAGTAGAACTCCCTGAAATGACAAAAAATATGCACGCGATTAGACAGAACGATAACTTTCAAATAACTGTAAGATATACATTTAATATTAGTTTAAATCCATGAAACATGATCAATATGAACTTTCACGGAATTGCGACGGCTCGATATGCGTACATTGAGGTGTCAATTAATAATAAATCTTTCTACGTCATCGCGGCTGATTCTTGTCTCGCCTGGTTTCCTCGCGACAGACAGCGACAATGCTAATGCGTCATCGATAATTAATTAAAGATCGATGAGCTAACGGCGGTCTGACGTAAGCGGAAGAAGATGAAAAAAAAAAGAAGGAAGGGGACGAGACGCACATGTGGAGAGCTCTATGCGAGCTCTTCTCGACGTTAAGCGGACAGACGACAGACGCAAAGAGACGATGAAAAACCTATCGTCCACGAAGGACCTGATGCTCTCGCAATTCTCGCCAGTGACGTACAATTAGCGCGAAATTACGCAATTCCCGTTTCTATTTGTGAAACTATTTGCAGCTTATAAAAAAAAATGTCTTTCATTCTTGTACGTCAGCTTCGTGTTCATTAAGCAATGCGGAGAACAAACATAATTCTCGCAATAATTGATAAATAATTGATAAAAGATAGAAAGTAGAAACAATAAAAATACGTCATTATAATTATACGCTTATTTGACCTTTTTCAACATTTTATTTCCACTCTCGCGAAGCATTTTAAACTTGAGTTTGTGTTATTTCTCCCTGCATAATATTTTTCAACTTTTTTCATTATTTGTTTTTTACTGCACTTCTTTCTCTCTCTTCAACTCTTTCTCTTAGATTTGAAAATTAATTTTCAAGATTGTTTTTACTTGACGGCACTTCAATTTTGAAATAAAAAACCTCTTTTTCTGACGATCTAAATCTTAGCACGACAACTTCCACTAAAATTAAGCCATTCAAGGATTTTCCACATCTATATATTATTGTTTTATTTTAGCATATAACAAAGCTAATGCTATTTTATAGTACGCTTGAAAATTGCGAAAGGTCAGAAACTTCGGTTTTGCTTTCCCTGTCGAAGAAAACAACGCGATCTTCCGCAATGTTCACCCCATTCAAAGCCGGTGAAAGAAAGAAATGCAGATGGGAGTAGAGATGAGATGAGGCCTCTCCTCATTCAATCATTCCGAATTGGCTTTACTGCCAATTAAGATAATTTCGCGTGCTCTTATCAGCAGTCAGTCGGCGAAAGTTACGCACGCGAGAAGAATCGAAAGAAGAGAGTTCCTCCTCCATCATCCCTTCTCGAATATTCGTCCCTCTTCATCTCCTCGTACCGATACCACCCATCGGCGGAGCCGCCCCCGACTTCGCCGGTCTACGTGTGCATGTGTTACCTGTGCCTATAATCCTTACTCAACCACCCATCGACCGCATTCAAGCCCGTAGGATCGCCGAGTATAGGTGGAATGTGGCGAAGGTAGTGGTAGACTGCGTCGCTTACGTACCTACGTTAACGTCGTACGTCCTGGCGCAAACACCGCGCGCGTGCACACATATGCGCACACGTATCTACGAAGTGCCTAATTAAAACAGACACCCCGAAGATAGAGAGAAGCGGGACAAGAGTGAGAGAAAGAAAGAGAAAGAGAGAAAGAGAGAGAGAGAGAGAGAGAGAGAGAGAAAGAGAGAGACGAGACTGGTCGCATAATAGGGTGCGAGGGCGCGAGAGAGATAACGCTACTTCCGTAGTCGGTTTGACAAAAAGCCCGAGTGCTAGAATTGCCACTCTTCGACCACCAAGTGCAGAGGATAAGAGCAACGGTGAGCGAGAGGAGCCATTGGTGAGAGGAAAGAAAGAAGTGAGACGGGGATGACGGGGTGAGCGAGCGAGTGAGCAAGAGCGAGTGCTGAGAGGGTGAACCGCGGAATCACTCATTATAGTATTGTATAATTAGGATAATAATAAGCTCTTCAGGATCTCGAGGTTTCTTGCGCACCGTTGCAACGGGATAACGTCGCGGGAAAGAGAAAAGAGGAGAAAAAGAAGAACAAAGAAAAAAGAAGGCGTAAATCTCCGTATAAGGGTGCTAATTATTAGTATCTAATTACGACGCGCTTTATTAGCGAACAAAAAATGAAGAACGTGTGAAGATCGCTTTTGCGCGACATTCCCGGATTCTTCGAAGCTGACAGTTTTAACCTGATCTCTTTCTGTCTCTCGTTCGTTAAAATAAACTTGATGTAATCATACAACGTCCGGCACACAACTTTCTGCTAAATATTTAAATATTTTTATCGAAAAATATTTGAAAGCATTTTGTTTGAGATATTATGGAACCTGATTAGATTACTTAAATGTTTATGTGATTTAAATGTGTTTTATTTAACGACGCTAAAAAAAACAAGAAGGAAGACGGAAGTGTTGCGTATTAAAGCAGTTGATAATAGCGTTTGTCGACGCAATATTTTCTTCAGTCGCGATCTTCATCGTTGTGTCAGGCGTTTTTTTTTTTTTTCTTTTTTCAACGCGCCGCTTTTGTGACGCGTTGCGTTTCGCGTATATATGCAAGAGAGCACCAATTAAAAGGGGAACTCCCGGCTACTTGAAAGTTTTTTTCATATTCGCATCATTCGACTCATACAATAAATTGTACGTACGTATCAGCATGTATCTATTAATAAAAGAAATTGAATTGAAATTTATTATTTAAGCATATAAAAAAAAAGAGTAAAAAACAAGTTTTACATTGTGACTTTAAGAAATTGGGCGGGCAAAGGCGCGCAACGTGGCGAGAAGTCGCACACCTTCCTCGAGCTTGCAATGCAGATCGCGGGGCGCGATCTTCTCGCCTTACAGTCTCCCTCTTCTTGATCTCTATTCAAGAAACATGCTTCTTAAGCCACCGAACCAGCCAGCCAAGCCCCTTTCAACGGTTATGCCAAGTCGACCTCTAACAATAGTCTCAGCCCTCGAAGACGCGACTTGACCCTGAACATTCGAGTCCCTAACCATCACGGTTTTCTTGGCAAAACTTTCCCACGACGTTCCCCCTCGCCTATTCGGAAGAAACTTATCCGCTCGCTTATTCGCAAAAATCCGTAAAGACGTTATAGACGTCAAAGAGCTCGGATTTTTCTCAAAAGATTATCAAACACGTGTGTTATCTGTATATAAATTTTCACAATCTTTTAATTTACTCTCGCTGACAAATACATCAAATGCGTATACTAAAGATATACGTATGTGATACATGAACAATATATGATCACTTAAGTGATAAAATTGTTGCTGTTGACAGACCGTAATTGCGGCTTTAGAGTTACGGAGGAAGTCCGTTAAAGAATTCGAGAGGGACGCCGTCTCGTCTACCTCGTCACGCTCTACTTTACGCCGCGGCGCGAGACACGAGAGGTCACGAAGCGTGAAAGTGCGTGTAACGAGAGAACATTAAGCGTCCGCGCGTTACAATTCGCGCGCGAGCGCGTCCGTGCGCGGGTGGCCGCGCGTGGTAGATGCGTGTCGCGTCTTCTCGCTCGTGCGTCGATGAGCGCGGCGCGGATGGATGAGCGAGCGAGCGACTACGCGCGTTTGCCCGCTGGGGCGTGAGCGTCTATTCAGAGGGCGCGTTCAAAAAGGTGTCGCGCGGGGTCTTGATGTTGCACGCCGCGCGCGCGTGCACCCTTCTTAATTAGTAATTAACACTTTTAATGCTGTCTGCACTCAGATCCGTAGCGGTCTCGACTTTAAATCTCCCGTCGACGTTGCAGCACGTCGCGAAATAAACTAAAAACACAAGTTAGCAAGTAATTACGTCGCGCCGCTTAGTCCAACCGTTCCTTGACGAATATTCACAACGTGTCGTTTTAAGAATTGCGCTAAGTACGCATACGTACTGAACGTTACTGTAGAAAGAGACGGAAAAATGC
Source organism: Pseudomyrmex concolor (assembly GCA_014839585.1). Classification (NCBI taxonomy): domain Eukaryota; kingdom Metazoa; phylum Arthropoda; class Insecta; order Hymenoptera; family Formicidae; genus Pseudomyrmex; species Pseudomyrmex concolor. Next base: position 15,175 of record QVOB01004835.1, on the reverse strand, counting down.
TCATATTTTTTTTAAGTAAAGATAATGTCTACAATGATAAACAATTATGTTGATAAATTGACTTGCAAGAAATTATATAATCACTAATAAAGATTCAAATATAAAGTTTTAATCTCTCTCGTTGGTTACACACATCGTTAGGTTTTCATCGGTACACACGACTCCAATGTTGTACCGCAATTGCGTGCGACAAAAGTGGCGCCACTACTTGGGGCAAATCTTCCCCATTCTGCGCGACGGACACGCGTATGTCCACGTCCCTGCACCACGTGTGTCGTCGCCCCGTCGGCTAAGCCGCCTTTTTTCCACGAGCAAGTTTCCTAAGCCTGCGAGACAATCGGCCGGCGATCGCACGGCAGATGTGCCCCCGACAATGAGCTTCTGGGCCCTCGCCCTTCATAAAAGAGGGAACTCAAAGAACGGTGACGCGAGAAGGGACAGGCGGGGCACTGGGGGTTCTACGACTGCAAGGCACGACGATATCGAAGGTTCCGCGTGCCGCACGCGCCGATCTTACAATGCACACTTCTCGTGTGCCCCTTGCTTTTCGACCGTTCTTCCCCTTCTCGTTTCTTCTCCCCTTGCATCTGGCTTGCCTTAGACTCGTTCCCTCTTTCATCCGCGAACAACTTCTGTCTTTTTTCTTCCCAGCTGGTTCGCATATTTTCCCTTCACCCTCCCTAGAAAAGGGGCGCAAAGTATCGAGAGACAGATAATTTTGTCATCTACGCGCGCACACTTCTGACTGTAAATCCGTCGCGAATAAAGCTGAATTTATTACGCAAAGATAATAATAAGAATTACGATTCCTGATGTAGTTTCATATTTCACGTGAAATGACTCTATTTTATGAAAATCTACATAAAGAACAACAAAGCGATAAAAATCACGAATTGTAAGTTAAGTATAACGCGAAAAAAAAATAAAGAGATTATATCAGCGATATTGTTACGTATTTAAGAAGAACCAGAATTTCTCTTCTCTTGACGAGAAAGATATGCACTGCGAAAAATGAAGGGTACGTAACCACATTTCTTGCACTTACGGCAACAACCGAACCCCTTGGCGGGTTTAGGCCGCCGACCGCCCTCTTTCAAAGTGGAAGAGAAACAAAAGAAGAAGAGAAAGAGTAAGAGCTTTGCAGGGTCTACCGTCCGAGCCAGGCTGAGGGAGGGATGGTTTTTCAAAGCTACGTGGAGTAAGAGAGAGACGAGCTCCTAGGGTCGACGCACAGGCCGAAGCGGATGAGGATGAAGGGAAGACGAGGAAGAGAGAGTGGAAGCCTGGACGAAGGGGCGGGGGCAGCTGCTTTGAGCGGTTTCACTCTTCAATGGTCCCGGACTATCCCTCCTTCTGCTGCCGTGCCCTGTCCCCCTTCTTCGCCTCGTCCGTTCATCGCCCGCGATTCGCGTCCTCGTCGCACTTCGGCATCGGCCAAGCATTTTTTTATTCGATCGATTCTCCCTGCCGGCCGTGCCGGCGTTGCACTACCTATTTGCTGCACTATGCATGTGCATCCTCCCGTGCATAAGGTGCGAAGGTTGGACTGGACACTAAACTATTTGGGTAAACGGCAAGCCAAAGAGGCTCTAACGTGCCGTGGTCTAACGTGTTCCGATGTAATGCCAAGCAACGTCGCCTATCGCCTTGTGACTAAGCTTTGTGTGTTAAATTTTACTTCCAATCAGGAAAATTTTCAATTTTTTTGTCGTAAAAATTTCGTCAAATTCAATAAAGTGACATTAAACGATTATTAATCTTACTTTCTTCAAGTCACATCACATGTCAATGAGGATTGCTCCAGTGTTCTAAATCTTAAATTTTGCGCATCTGTTCCGAAGAGAAAGAGAGAATCCCAATTCCTACTGGGATGACAATGAGGCAGTTAAGTCTTCATCGCATCGGTTGAGTACACATAGCACATACGGACGTAAAAAAAGAGAGACGAGGAAGGACTAGCGAGATGAAGCGAGAAAGGGAGACTGAGTGGGACGACAACCCCCTTACGCACACAGAGAGCTGGCGCACACCAACGATACGAAGGCAACACATACGACGAACACATACGCGGACATCGAGCGTAGGAGAAAGGTTGCCTAGGTTAGGGACTCGGAAAACATCCTTTGTCGAATACCCTACCGGGACCGCTCAACCGCCCAGCAACTCGTTCAACCCGCTGAGAAAAAAATCAATAATTCTTTGTTGCCAAGTTTACCTCCTGCCATACCAAGCTAAACTACATTACGGGTGCAGCGCGTCACCAGAAAGGACGCAAGCGAGAAGGTAGGATGCGGTACGGAGAAATGACATCGTTCGTTTGTGCTTGCATCACCACGCGAAACTTTGCTTTCTAACATCGAAAGACCGCGCTGTTATCATTCATCGTCGAATCTAAAAAAAACTTAACATTGTTTCAAAGTTTAACAATTAATTGTTTTACATTTGACGCCGCGGTTCTGAAAAATTGTTTTTTTTTTTTTTTTTTTTTTTTTTTTTTTTTGTCAGAAGACCACTCGCACTTTATTTATATTTTGGCGAACTCGTAGAGAACAAAGAGAACAGTCGACGATGCAGCGAACAAATTAGCGTGGTGCTCGCACGTCATCTACGGGAAAAGAAGGATCGATAATTCTTATTTGTTGCCGGTGCATTGGGAACGGTTACTCAGAAATCGAGGGGTGAAACGTGAAGGTATCATACTATTTCACCGCACGAAACCAATATTTCAGTATTCACCCCTAAAACCTCGAAAACTGCCTCGCCCCTACCGCGATCGCGTCATCTCATCGTGAGATCGACACGTGATTCGGTCTGCGAAGGACCGTTACGAAAGCGCTGCAAAAGATGGCGTAGTAAGGGTTAGGGGGAGAGAGGAGAATGAGGTAAGGCAAGAGGGTAAGAGCTGGAGCGCGACGAAGAGATCGAGACGAGAGGTAGGAGAGACACGATGCGTTTTAGGGGTGAGACTCATGGCAGTAGGGCAGTAGGTTAGCTTAGGGGCGATAGTCACCCTCCCAGCATCTCTAGTGTATATAGCACGTTGGGTAACAGTAAATAGGATTTGCTAGACAACTGTCGGCCACCGGGGAGGGGTAGAGGCTACTGTAAATATTCCGTAGGATTACGTTTATGGCTCTTAAACGATCCCCGTCTGTCGAGTTCAGGTAAATATAAGTGGAATCCTTTCCAACGATACAAAAGGACGCGCGTGTGTCGACTTCGACCGACTCACATTATCGAATTATCGATACTGCCGATAAATTATAATCCGTAAAAAAAAAAGACGTCTCTGCGTATTAATTAATTGTTTGACGTGCATCTCTTGCGAAACACTGCGCGTGAAGAGATACTGACAAACACGCGCGTGTGCATACTGCACAGATCGATAATCGAAAGTAGCTTGACGTTTTTTTTTCTCGTAGCTTGCTTTTAATCGAGGTCGCGTCTCCTTTAGCGACGTTATCGTTTTCGACGGCCTATTTGTCGCCCGTATGTCGCGCGCTATAAGATAGCTTGCTTATACTTCGCACGCCCGCATGCTTCTAGTGCACTCAGAAGGTGACTTCGGTATATGGGCGATTTACATACGACGCCAATAACAGTACCGTTCATCGAACGCGTCGCGCGTTCTCATTGTTCGGCACGAGTTGCACGAAAACGCGTGTCGCGCGGCCCGTATCGATCTTGCTTGCTACCAAATTTACATCGTTTTGTATTCAAGATGCGCGTTACTGACGTTATATCGAATTCTGTAAGAGGATGATGGCTCTCAGTAAAAATTGATCCGATTGAACGATCGGCACAAATGAGAGAGAGAGAGAGAGAGAGAGAGAGAAGGAAAGAGAAAAGCGAGTGATCTTTGTTTTTTTATTTTTAAACGCGTTCGATGTTATCGCGCGCTCTCTCGTGCGTATACCCTCTCGATTTAGAAAGTACTCGATCGTCGCCGACTGCTAGATAGAAACGAGAGAATGGTGCCGGGAACCGACAATATCAAGGGAAGAGTAATATCCAGGGCCGAATACTGTTTGATCTGGCTCGGCGCCACGGTGTAAAGGACAGATGCAATTTGCCTGATATCGTTTTACTGACAAAAATATCGAATGACGTGGCGCCGGGAGCTGTCACATCGACCCTTTCTCTCATGTCTTCGAGATCACGACGAATATTATCGGTCGATCCGACAAAATTTTCGAGTTCTTTTTTTCGCGCGCGGGAGCTTTCCATTAATTCCGTGATTCTCTTTTCCGTGAATTGGCTGTAATGCGTGTGTTCGACGATCTCTTCATATCTTCCGCCGTTTTTCCCATTCGTTTTGTCTATGCGCGCTTCGATATCTATTTCCAAATGTAAATACATTTCACTTCATTATGTCATATCGATTCACTGTAATCTCTCTCTCTCTCTCTCTCTCTCTCGTTTTATTCCAATTTTGAATGATTCATCGGGATTGAATATTATATCGTTTTTTATGTAAGATATTTCAAATATCTATAGTTTTTTTTTACATAAAACTAAGTGAAAATATTATATTATAAATTCTTTAAAAAGAGGAAAAAATAGAGATATAGATAACAATTCTTTAGGGTGTAATCGTTTTATAGAATTATCGTCAACATATCGTTCAACATCGCTTGTTACACAAAATCGACACCCTGCAGCTTTCGTTTCGCTCGTCCGCTCACGTGACGCATTTTCTCTTTTCGCGCATTTCCGATCGAACCGGCCGGCAATTAATTTTTCGAACGTTCGCGGAAGAACGATAAAAAAAAATGGTGAAGGGGGAAATACATTTGGCGCAGTCTGTAGCGAGGCGCGCTCCGTGGTCCCAGATGAGATTCGAAAAGAGACGGAGACGGCGAACCGCGGCGAGAACAGGAGAGAAGAAGGAGCGAGGAGAGACGAGGGTGGTAGAACGAAGCGTCGGAGAAAGAGAAAGGACGAGAGCGTGAAAGAGGAGAAAACCGGGGGTGGTGAACGGCGCGCATGGATGGGAAGGGAAGGAGAGTCGCGGACGCGGAGAAGGCGAGAGCCGGTGAGGGGCAAGAGAGGGGTAGGGATTTCAAACGAGAGAGAGAGAAATCAATTCAGAGTCGCTGTCCAGTCGAACGTTACCCCCGCGACTGCCGGGGTAAATGTTGGCCGAAACAGTAATTTTACGCCCGGTCCCCAGTGATCGCGAGAGTCCGGCGATGCGCTACGAAACCGTCACGCGGCATGAGATATCCGACTACCACTCGACGAAATCCATGAGTATTTCATGATCATCGTTCGCGTGAACATTACCAGTCGCGCATCTCAAATCAGTTAGATATTTCATAAGCTTTACCAAAATTAGACTATAACAGCTAATTAAATCGTTTTACTTATATGCACATTTCATAATTTAAGTTATGTCTGCATTATTATGCGTTGCCATTGCTTGTCCATTACCATGCGAATGAAAGAATTCATTTAACAAGTAATATAATTAATTTGCTTTTTATTCGCATGCTATAATGGGAGTGCTTCAGGGATAATGTTAGTGTAACTGATAGATTTTTATTAGTAAAAACATAGTCTAAGAATATTCCTTGATGGTTACATATATTATTAAGTGCCGTATTTAGGAAATAAGCGTTGCAACTTCGAAGATTGAACGTGTAGACGCAGGAGAGAGACCGAGAAAGCGAGAATGGGGATGGTAGGAGAAGAGCACTAATGCGAGGGCATAACGAAGTCGGCGGTAATCCATGCACGGACAATTTCATTTCTGCCGTCGTAAAACCCTCTTTCTTCCGTTCCCTCGCGTCCTGCGTTTCTCTCTCCCGGTCTTTCCTCTTTCGTTCGCTCGCTCCACGGTCCGAGCCTGCGCGGTAACTTTTTTTGATAAACTGTTTTCCGCGTTTTTCGCCGGTGAATGTAAATTAAATCCTTCATGGAGGCTGGCACAGGCTCGCCTCTCTTGACTGCCCCCAGGATCCCCGACCGTGTGCACCCCCGCGCCTCACGCCCCCTCGTCGCTCGCAACCGTCCGTTTAGTACTTCCGTTACCCCGCCGCAACCCCCTTCGCCCACGAGTCGTCACAGGCGGATACAAAGCCGATTAGAGCGAAACGCTGGGAACATTATCATATCGCATTTTTCGCGGAGATTCGTTCGATGAGCGCGCTGTCGTGTCTAGAATCTCACGCGCTGGTGTATGCGTAAGCGCGAGTCGATATACGTGTCGCACACGCCCGCGTGGAGATCTTTCGAACGCGGGGATGAAAAACTGCGGCAGCCGTCTGGATGACTGGCATAGGGTCGTTGCTGACTAGGGGGGATAGGCGATGTGACGGGAGGCGAAGAGGAGGGGCAGAGGGCAGCAAATGGGTGGCATTGGCGATGGACGTGACGTAATGGATTACCGGTCGCAGTTTCCCGGGTAACTCATTTTTTAATCTTTACCTGCGATGATTTTTTCGCCTGGTCATCGTGACTGCGTCCAAATCGCGGGAACAACAAAATTCAGGCTTCGAAAAAATTTGGAAATTATTTTCGTGTCTGACGTAGTCGATGTCTTCACACGAATATACAACTCAGAAGTTTTTATTAAATACAATTACTACGACTAAGTAATATCGATCGAGTTACTCATTTAAATGTTTATATACGATAATGGAAATAATAATTACATCTCTGTGTTCGTATCTTGTGCGTGATATATTCCAAGTGCTGCGAGAAGAGAGAAACTGTCAGAAGAGAAACAGGCAACGTGCCAAGTAGAGCTTTCTGATACGAAGTGAACTATGTATTTCCGATATTTCTTAGAGACACTGAAAATCATGCACATTATTCGAAAAACATTTCATCGCTAACAGAAATCTGCACCGTTTTTTTTTTTTTTTTGTAAACGACTTTGTATAACAGCAGGAGAAATTGAAAAATCCGAATAATACATTCAACATAAATTTTTTATTATATCTTCTTGTGTTTCACTATTTTTTTAGCAAGATATTACTGTTTCTGATCAAATATAGAAAATCTATATGAAACACCGTTAGAATTAAAAGCGCAAGCAATCTGGCTCGCGCTTTCGAGAACATTTATATTCTCGCAGGTTCAACGAACTCTCTTAATTGTCCGGCATCAACAACCGGAAAAGAGATCCGGAAGAATCTTTGGCATAGAATGTACCGTACTCATGCTGCAAGTAGCAGCTCATAGCGGCGGATTAGCCTTGCAGTAGCGATGCTTACATCCCTTATAAAGCCTCCGTTGCCATCACCCCTATCTCCTCCCCCCCTCTTTTCGCTCTCTGCTCCTACTTCTTTTTCCCTCCCCGCATGTCACCTCAACTCCCTCTGCCGCCTTCGCAGTCAGCTCCCCGCCTTCTTCGTTGTTCCTCCCGCGATAGCCCTGCGGCCACAGCATTGTCTGTTGCTCAGCCAATACTCGTCGTGTTTCTCGTACTTGTGTTCATTATCAAAAAATTCGAGAAGACCGACGCTGCGCTGCCGGCTGTTGCAAACGCCAGCAGGAATCCCTTATGTTACGCCACTGACGTTTCACGAGGGTGGCCCCGTAAGCCGGTTCTTCCGCGTTCATCCCTGCTGATCAGGACTTTCATTCTTCCTGACCGTTCACATGTTAAATCACATGTGAACGTTTAGTACGCGAAATCTCAGCCAATTATGCTCTCGATTAATCTGCATCTATCAAAACCGAGTAGTCTGTGTGTTTACGGCATGTTTAATTTTACGATTATCGGTATCACTATTTTGCTGCATTAGCACTTGCCAAGTTGCAGTTAAATATTTGAGTACGTTAACAATCCATCCGAGAATAAAATGATCTTCGCAAGGTTGAGTCGCGAGAATGGTCGGAGATGGAGATTGGGTCGTTTGGCGACGGTTGGCGGCGCTTGAAAAGTCGTTGATGAATCTGGCGGGTTTAAGAAGCGGTCCGACATTATACTCGGAATTTCACGGTGTGCATGCGCGGGCGGAAAGTTGGCTCGTCGGGAGAGAGAGAGAGAGAAGTCACTCCGAGAAAAGAGTGACGAAAAAAGAGGCTGAAGAACTGCAACCAAGACACAGATTTTACTGGCGAGTAGATGTGAACTGAGTACGGAGGCGGAAGAGGGTGTGAGAGATGGTAGAGGAGGCTGCTAAAGAGTGATGGTGGGTAGAAGGGTAGGAGTGAGATAGGCAGAGAAGGAGGAGATGGCGACGTAGTCGTGGCGCGCGGCTAAGAGAGAACCAAGCGTACCTAATTAGTGCCAAGAACGTAATTAAGTAATTTTTAATTAAGTGACTGCCGTTTACATGCACAACCACCACGTATGGAAGGGTAGCTCGACGCGGCGTGCTTCATCTACCTTCACACCGGCGCGGAACCGGAAGACTATTCTTCAGAAAATCGACACTCTAAGACTGTTCAGAATTGCGATCTCTTCATGTCGAATAACGCGGTTTTCTCATGCAATATTTAATAAAAAATATTGTAGCAATAATTTAAAAAACAATATTGCAATAAATTAAAGTATACAACGTAAATAATTTTGTTACCGTAACAGTACACCGTAATACACAGATAATACTATAAAGATATAAAATATCTCCTTTTAATTTTATAATTAAGTTTACATAATTTAACAAATATTATGTGTCTTGTAATTTTATCGATTGTTTAATTTACAGCGTGCAACATTCCTTGATACGCTGATATAAGTTCTTCTTTCTCTTTCTTTTCTTCGAGAGTCTGGTTGCAGTGCTCTCGACAAGACAGTTGCTCGAAAGTCAAAGACCAAAGTTTTCTTCTGTTCATTAACAGACTACGAAACGGCCAAGATATAACATAGCCAAGTATCTGTGTGCAATGCGAGAAAGAGAGAGAGAGAGAGAAAGAGAGGAAGGGAGAAAGAAAGAGAGGATTACAGAAAAGGGATAGACAGTACGTGTCTATCTCTTTTTTCTCGCTCTCTCCCTTCATCATTTTCCCTCGCCTTCCTCATTTCGATGCGTTTCTTCTGGCTATACCACCTCGCGGCAACTTTTATCTCAAAGGATTTTTACTTGCTCATTTTTCCCAGAGTCTCTTGTTTCTTTCGAGGATCGCTCTCGCGCGATTAGCTCTTTCCTGGACGCGCAACTGCACGAATAACGGAACGTGTACATATATTTGAAAGTGTTTAGCTGTATTAAAAAATTTAGAACTATTTGAAAAGAAATACAAAAAAAAAAAAAATAGTAAAAACAGTAATACAAAATGACGCTAATCGTGAGGAAAGTATTGGTGTTTTCTCGTCTCACATGTTAAGGGGAGAATGAATGGCTCGCGGAAAGATGCCGGGAACAGCGCGCGTAAGTGTGCGCGTGTGTATGCGCTATAGCGCCGTGTCTACCTCAAGGCACGGATTTTCTGCAGTCGTTCCCGCTCTTTCTCGGCTTATATCTCGCAATAAGGGAGAACCGACATCGTAGTCGTCATCGTGCGCGTGGATACGTATGTACGCGCGTGTCGCGCAACTCCAGGCTTTCTCGCTAAATGACACGCCAACCGGCCACCCACACATGTCAATCCTCTGCCAAGCAACTTGATGAGTCTTTGAATACACCACCTTCTCATTTGTGCGTGGTCTTGGTGAGGTTAAAACGCAAGCCACTGTCAGAAATGGAAAACATAGGCAGTTTCTTGAGTGCAAATTGCTGAAATTCTTCCGTTTCTAGCCAAAATTTTAACAACTTTATACGTGTGCACGTGTAGTTAAATTTATATTAAAACAAATAATAAAAGCGTCAAAATTCTTGTAACGTTTTTCATTTAAAAATTGTAGATGATAAAATTCGATAAGTTTTAATAGTTCATTTAAAAAATTATGTTTATTTTCAAGTTGACATTTATTGTTTGTATTCTCTTGTTAATAATTACCACGTTGATGGCAAGTACGAGCATGTACCAGAAATTCTTACTGCGGCCTCACGGTAATGGCATGTCACTAGGTGAGAAGATCACGCTCGATACAAGGCGAGGGTGCGTTTTACTTGGAAGCGTGGGAGATGGTGCGTGTCGAGGTACACTGGTAGTTACTAAGAACGCGTAGACAGACCGCACGAAGGAGGAAAGCGAGCGCTAACGACCGGTCACGTGTACGACGGACGAGATAAGGGTTGAAAAAGGAAATTTGTGTTTAGAAAATTACCGCGTCATTATCCCCAACCACGCCGCGAACGAGCAGCGACACGGTAATGTCCGCCCACGAAACGATCGTAAGTTGATAAGAATGAGGCGAAGAAGAAATTAAAAAGAGAGAGAATCGGTCATCCCCTTTTTTTTGAAGAATTATCGAACATTCCGCGACGACATAAGCAACCCCTCGAAAGCGTGACTGAATAAATTCACAGTGGACTTCATTATTCGACGGCTCAAGGACTTTCGATTCTTCATTTATATTGTATACTTTCTCTCCCTTCACTGTCTTTTCTCTCTCTCTCTTTCTCTCTCTCTCTTGCTCCTATCTCTACAATATCATATTATTCCATCCGTAGCCGAGCCATTAGCTCGTATTTTCTCGTCAACCGCCACTTGGAAGTCTTTTTATCGAAGACATCGTTGTTCTCCGCTTTGCAGTTCTCCGGAGATGCTTATTTATATATTTACGCGAATTATATAAATTCTTTTACCATTTATAAATATTCTCTATATTGCTAAATAATACGAAAGATGTTTCGATATTCTCTCTCAATCGACAGAACACTCTTATTAGAACACGCTTTTATTCATATATCAGATTTGTGTAAGTAATGATGCTGGTTATTGATAAAACTATGCGTGTGTGTATATAACATGATTTTTAAATAACTATTCGATTATGTTTCGTAAAAGAACAAAATCGATGTTATATTTATGTAGCAAAAAGAAATTTGTCGATTAGGCATTAGCTTTATTAATACATGAACGAAAGCAAAGTATTTTAACGCGGAAAAATCATTGCTCGCGATTGTCGTATGTTCCGAGGAGGCCAGGTTTTTTGTGTGATCACCGTCCGGTTAAGGTTGTATCGTGTGCGCGCGTTCGCGGCATTGTCCATTATACGACATAAAATTTCTTCCATCCCGCAGATAGGATCTGCCACCTCAGTCGCGTGTCCTACCGTGGGATCTGATAACGAACGAAGCCGAGTCCGCCCGCCGTTGTCTCTCGTTCTCTTTTTCGCGCTCACGCGGGGCGAACCGACTCGTCGACCGACCGATCGGTCGACCGACAGACGGATGGACGGGAAGAGATGCGCGATGATAGAGACGCGCACGTACACACACATACAACGTAGACGTGAACACGCACACACGTCAGTATCCTGGATCGCAGACGACCCCAATCATCCCCCACGGCGTGCTTCATCGAACGAAGGCTGTCAATATCGTCGGTATAAGCAGGCCCAATGATGTACGCGCGACGTCAACGAGTCTCCGTAAGATATCGGACGTGCTTTCGATTCGACGCGAGCGTGAGAAAATAGGGTGCGAACGATCGCTTTGTAACGACGGCCGCCGTTTCTCGCCGTCGCTCTCTTTTTCTATCATTCTGCCTCCCGCTCTATTCTTCTTTGCTTTTTCTCTCTGTTCGTCTTCTCGAAAATCCGATTTTCCCCTGGCATCCGTGAGGAGGCACGGTGATAAATGCCGCCATCGGTAAACGTAATCATAACAATAATTGCAATCATTTCTCTTGTGTCATTAATATATGATGATAATTAATTTAAAAAAACATATTTCTCATTTTTATAAGTTTTAGATATTCTTAGAGTTTTCTAACAAATATTGTAATTTTTAATATCTCATTTTATAACAACTTTGCCAACAACTATACGTGATAAATATTGTAACTAAGGAAAATTACATTATTGGTGCTCGAAAAAATATAATTTTTTTTTTGCTATGTTTTTTACTATGTCGCAGTAAATATATACATACATCGTTCATTCAATATTCATGAATTGATAGTTGAAGATTGACTAGTTGGTAAGAAAATGCACTTACATTTCTGATAGATGTTTGTATATTTTATAGCAGAAACTAGCCGGCAATATAATAATCGACGTAGCAGGTGGTGGTCTCAGAACATTCTCGTGACAAAAGTACAACGACGATCTAGGGTGGGAAAGGGTGGAGGGTTGGCCGTGCACGTAGAAGCGTAGAATAATGTAGCGAGGTATTTCCGCATAGGAAGCCGTGCATTAGGTTATCAGATCGAGCACGCGCGACAACGACTAGCAGAGAAAGAGGAGGAAAAAGCCCGGGCAAAACCCTTACGTGATTAGTTGTGGAAGACAAGAATATCGCGTACAGACAAGGTGACAGAACAGACACCTTGAATTCTCTTACAGTTAAGTTAATCCGAGAAATTGCAAATTTTACATTTATCTGAGTCAGAAACTTTTGCCATGTAAAAATTCATTACTAGAAACAAATGAACTATCATTCACGTGAACAATTATATATTCTGAATTATTTTAAAATATTCGAAATAAAAAAAATATAATTAAAATTTCATTTTATATACAATCATGTTAAAATATTAATATATGTATTAGAGATAAACGTATATAAAAAGTTTTATATTTTGCACAGTCACATAACATAGATAGTAATGTGATAATTGTTTAATATTTAAAAAAATTATTTTACTTAAAATTATAAAAATGCAAGGCGCGATTTAAAGAACCTTAAGATGGATTTTGTAAGGGCAGAAAAAAGAATATGTTGAAGAAGATGAAAAAAACCCTCAGGTCAAATGTACCGAAATATATTGAAGCGTTAATTAGCTTTGTGCGTACCGTGAAATACGAGCGTGCAATTTTTGCTGGACGTTTTAAAGTTCCGCAAACAGACCGCGTGCTCTTTTATCTGCGATCCTACTCTTTTTGATAGTCTCATTGAATAAAGAATTACACAGAACGGTAAACTGATAATTAACAGCGATGCTCGCATCGCTGCCAAAACAGACAGAATTATTTTACTTTTCGTTTACGCAATTCTATGCGTATATAGTACAACATCGACATTTCCTACTTGACTATCCCGATATAATCTTTTTTTTTTTTTTTTTTTTTTTTTTTTTTTTTTTTTTTAACTTTAAGCCGCCTGATATTATTATACAATACAGTTGAAAATGTTCGGAATGCTTCGTTAAATAAGCATTATGAATTACCAGCAATTAACTGAAAATCTGTTCACATTTGTGCTTTATTTTCATTGTTAAATGTTTTTCGCTGAGAATTTATATTATCAGAAACATGTGGTCACCATGTATCGTACTCGTAGCGAAGCGGTAGCTACATCGACACGCAGAGCTGCCGCGAGAACTTACGATTTTCATGAGAGAGTGGACATCTCGCGATAAGAAAGCGGCAATAATATAACGACGAGGCCGTTCGCGCGCTATCCGCCTTCGACCACCTTGTATCTTGTGTAGATCTGTACTGTACTCAGCCTAATTATAATCAGGCTAATGCCTGCCGGACAGTATGTGTCGGTACCTACGGCCTCCTACGCTTCTATATGTGCCGTTATGTAGGTAGCGTTACTTATCCCCAGCTGCTACGAGAGAGGGTAATTAAGATTCGGACACACCCATCGTGACTCTCGTCTCTTGGGCTCTGACCGCTTCAGCAAAGGGAGTGGTCGATCCCTCGAAAACCTCGTTCTCGTTTGCATACACGAAACGCGCCTCTCTGTTATCAGAAACGTCTTCTACGATTCTATTCTTTCTCAACCGGAGAACCGAACGAGAGAGTTCGAAAATGTTCGTGATTACATAGGGGAGTGGCAACAGCGTGTCTGTCGAGTCCTCCAGATTTTCTACTGCGAAATTGCCCGCTCCTTCTCGTGAATTTAATTATCCGTAGGACTAGGCGATGCCAAACGATTCTTTTTTTTTTTTTTTTTTTTTTTTTTTTTTTTTACGTGTACTTGCGCTCAGACGTCAAAATAAATAAATCTGTAAATATATTTTGTTTCGGATAAACTTTTTTAGTCTGATTTTAATTTTTAAAAGAACTAAGCCGTTTGCAAAACCATGTCTGTTTTGAAAAGATCAAATTTCAGTCACATACAAATTCAAAATTGGTTATTACTCACCGGAAATTGGAGAACCACTTGACCAGCTGCGCTGTATTATTTTTGTTGAATTTGATGTCGGGGAAGTACATCTTAAGGACGGCTGAGGACGGGTACCTGACCCAGAAGAACATCAGCTTCGCCTTCCTCAGATGCATCGGAGTCAGCGTCGACGAGTTCACCGTGGTTAAGGAAATACTCATTTTGCAAGCAAACTTACAAACAACAGAAGAAAAATCGAGAGTTTTTTGACATGAGAGAGGGAGAGAGAGAGGGACAGAATTAATTTAAAAAAGAAAAAAGCAAAGTGCTGATTCGCCTCTCGAACAGTCGAATCTCAAACATAATCGTGTTTTCTTTCGTATCGAATCGGATTAGAAATCGTACAAGCTGCAGCTATCGCGAGGGCGGGCGGTATAGAAGGGTTCTTACCACGAAGTTGATCTACGATTGGCCCTATCCTCAGCAGAAGCCTTACCGACTCCTTATTGGTAATAGGATCTCTGTATGTGGTTTCATCGCGATCTTATTCAATTAAGTCGTCCGAATCTCTGCTACGGTATTCTTTCGAATCAATTATTCAAAATATATGTATCGAAGAAAAAGAGGAGAAGTAGGAAGGAGAAAAAAGTACGACCGAGCAAAATATATTCGGATGCATCAAACGCCAGCGCGATCCGCGACTAGGACGCGTCCGGAGGAGCGCGGAGTAGTAGATTGTGTCACGGCGATGCACAACGCGCTCGACCTACCTCAAGTGAGAAGAGGGAGTGAAAAAAAATGCGCCATTGATTTTACATCAAAGGCCGACTAAAAAGGCGGCAAAGAACGGGCACGCTACTACCCGATCGAGCGACCCGGTCCAACACGACTGATGCAGTTCCGACATTGCACCGGACGATCGGCGCTCACACGAACCGCGCGCGACACTCGCCTTTTTTTCCTCGTTGCACCGAGGTGAACTCCAATCCGCAAGCCATCGGATCTCTTTGCACGCTCTTTCGGTAACTCAGAAGCAAGCCGTAGCGAGGTGGACCATGCGCGATAATCGGGCTGGTGAACCGTTCGCGTTCGCTTCTCACTTTCCGGCGATT
>QVOB01004834.1:0-15252 GCA_014839585.1 Pseudomyrmex concolor | reverse complement strand
TGGAAAAAGTCCATTGAAAGTCGCACTCAGTGCGCACTAGTGCAGGCTACCGAATTCGCTGTAAACTAAAGATAGATGTATATTACATTTGTATCACATTTTAATTAATTACTTAGCAAATTTCTCATCTGATTTGATCGTTCGATTTTTCTCTCTTCCGTTATTCTTTTAGTTTCAATACTGATACATATTTACGCGTAATAAAAAGATAACGCTTGTGCAAAACTGATCTATGTAACAATCCGAAGTTGTCTCTTCAAACACGATTTCTATCGTGAGTTTATGTGCGTGAAGTGTTTAATAACGCGACTAAGTGCGTCTACAATTTGTGAATATAGTATACATGTCTCCATGCTCATTTATTTTAGCGATACAGACTACGATACGTACGGTACTTATTTGTATCTACGAGTTACATTTGGTTCTATTCGCAACTATTTTTTTTTTTTTTTTGACTTTCAAAGGATCTTTCTTGATAAAACTCTCAACGTAGCAAAAAAACAAAATTTACATCTCTCTTTGATTGCTGTAGAAGAAAATTCTCAATCATACTTGTTTTTACCAAATTGCCGAAATTTGTGAGAAATAATAAAAATGTAGAATAAAATCGTATAAAGAGAAAAGTGTTCGTTTTTTAATTTCCTCTTTTCTTTCAAGTGTGTACCATTACTAACGATTTGTCCACTGTGTATCTGTACCAAAGTAACGATGTGCTTAAAACGCGAGGCCATTAATTATCACTGATCGTTATATCAAACAGAATTATAATTAACTTATTTTATATATTATTTCGTTGACTGAATTGTTTATATCGAAAATACCACTCGATGAATCGCGAAAGCAAAATTTGATTTTCGCACAAAGTCACGTTTAATAATAGTAATCGTAACGTTTTTTTTTTTTTTTTTTTTTGTCTATTTGCTCATGTATGTATTGTATCAGAGTTTCGATTCCTTTTCATATTTGAGATTCCAAGTATGCGCACTCCGCAAAGAACTTTTTTCATTAAGTACGGACAAACATCTGAATTTGATAAAATGCGCGAAAAAGTAAAGAACAAAAATTATTTCAAAATGTTAAAAACAAGAGAGTATTGTAAAATTTAAAAACTTTACGTAATAATAGTACGTGTACAATTTATAAACAATGGTGAGAGAAATTCTTTGCTGCGTCACTATTAAAATCTATATTCTGTTATCTATCGTCGTAATTTGTAATATCATAAAATTTATACGTTACCGTAAATTTTATTAATCACTTGTGTCCAAGTAGAGGCACGTAGAATGTGCTTGTGTGCGCGTACAGCTAAGTACGGCTAAGCGTGTTTTCACAGCGTGTACTTTGTTTAAGTTTCCGTGTGCACTTTCTTGATATATCTCGATGGAATACACACTTATAATAAATTGATAGTCAAACGCTGCAGAGAGAATTCAGTTATACAAGACGATTTGACTTTATGTACAGCACCGTGTAAAAGTGTCGAAAGTATGCAGAGTGTTTGATGATATATTATCAAAATTAAAGAGGGAATCTTTGAGAAAAAATTCAGTGTTCGTCAAAAAATATAAATCGGCGGCGTATTTGGTCGAAAGAAGAGATTTGGTAAGAACGTTTTATTGTTTTGACGATTATTAAATTGTTCTTTCTTTTCAAAAATATTGACTTGACTACCACTTTATTATAACTAACAGAAGTTAGTTGTCCTTGATTCGAAAACGATCTAGTACTCGGTGCTCAAATAATAAATTGTTTCACACGATTTTTTCGTATTTAAAAAAGCGCAAAAACATACAAAAAATATATTACAATATATTGTATTTTATTTATAAAATTATGTATAAAGAAACACTTTATATATATATATATATATTATATAAAGAAAAACAAACACACACACGATCAAGACGCAGAGTTGTGTGTGACATTTGTGCCCAATCATCAAAAATTCCGCGTATGAAATAAAATCGATCGGCTCGAATCAAGCACCGCGTTTATTGCAGTAGTAAAAGCGTGTTTTGGTTCACGAGAAAGTCTTTAAAATATATATGTATATATGTATATATTGGACCCTACACCTATACATGTATCGTATGTGTATACGTATGTCTTTTCTAATTAAAAATATTCTTAGAAGCTGTCTGGTTTAAGAAAGTCGCTAATCCTATTATCACTGTATATATACGTAGGTATATAGCAATATGTATAAGGTGATTGATATATGTATAAAGTGCGACAGGATCACCTGGATAATAGAACGATCTTCTGCCTATACGCGAAAAGGACTATTGTCGTTAAAATCATTCAACACATCAAACCGCGAATTGCGAAAAACACCACGAATCCGTCTGTTAATGCGTTATCTTAGTTTTAACGTTTATATTGCTCGTCTTATTTAGGATTATATCTTGGCAGTTTGAGAAATTGTAACTGCAATCATATGATATCTTCTGTCTCTCAGATCGATTCACAACATCTTCTTTCTTTCCTAAATTCTAATTTACAACGACAAATTAAAAATCTAAGTTTTATTTGAGAAAAAATTTGATCTATGCTGCGTCGCAGATTATGATCCTAAGAAGAATTTGGTACGAACTAATACTACAAGTCTTAATATATATTCTGTGTATATAAATAATTTATGTACAAAATATAAATTATATATTATATGCGAAAGAAATATGTAGAGAAAGAGAGAGAGAAAGAGAGTATAAATGATTGATGAACATCTAAACATTGTAAGACGATATATAGGATGGATATTTATACATGCGAACTTAAAGCGGAGGTATCTAAACACCTATGCGTTTGTGCTAGGCCGAAGAAACAGATCGCGATACAAATAAATTCGAGAGTTCACGCGAAATCGAGAGCGATTGCAAGCAAATTTTGTTCCGATTTCAGCTCCATTCTCTTCTTTGTGAGATCTACATTGAAGATTGAAACAAAAAAAAAAAACATACGAAACGGTAATTCAAAAAATCGTTTAACAACTTTCAGAGTAGTCATATTCTCTTTTTCACTTCGGTTTTATATAGTTACGCAAGGCAGAAGAAGCGGAGCCGCGGGTGATTTTTCGCTTGTTCTTCGGGGGCGTTATGTTAGATGTCATTTTCAATGCTGCGTAGAGGAACTTGCTGTTTCTGTTCCACCGCGTTCATCACGTACATCAACTGGTCTAATTTCTTGTCCATCACCGACAACTGAAAGTTGAACAGTTTATCCCGACGTCTTACTTTATTTATTCGAATCAACGATTGTGATTTCTCGCTGAAAAAAAATCTTATAAACCTATATGATGTATTTTCTTTCGATTTCCAATGAAACTCGTGCTCGGTCACTTGTGAAATCGTTTAATAGCATATTGTAGCTAAATATCGCATAATTTCCATAATCGGCTTTTGCCAACGCTGTGCGAAACTTAGCATAATTAATTCAATTATTAATCCTCGTCGCACAAACGTAAATTGTTAAACGTCGATTTTATAATCTCGCATTTATATTTTTAATTAAATACTCGCGCGTATTGTCTCTCTCTCTCTTGAGTAAAAAACACTCCGTGAACAAACAAAAAATAAAAAAAAAAAACTATATATTGCACGTTTCTCATCAGTGACCACAATCATCGAAAATAAAACTATGAAACAGTCTGACAGAATTATAATAACGAATCATCGTGCGAATACATACACAACAGTCGGAGAGAGATTTAATCTTATTTATTTTTATTTGGAAAAATGGAAATTGCAATTGTCGCAACCCACAGACTACCTATAAATTCTCGTAAACGCGTAACATATGTCTCTCAAAATATTTAAATGCGAGGAAGCAATTTTTTTTATTCATACATCGTGCAAACATAAACGTGGAAACTCAACACAAAACGTGAACGCGTTAAGATAAACGAATGAATGTCGTAAACGTTATGACAATAATAGTAGAAAACACAAACGCACCTGCTGCTCCACCCGATACAATCGCGCACCAATCGTCATGGGTTTCATATTGCCCGCCCGATCGAGTCCTGCCAGATAGCTTCCCGGTTTACCCAGAGTCTGATCCAATCGTCTCTGCAACTCCTGCGAATGAATCAAATCACGTAACCGACTTAACAACTTAGGAAGTCACGCCATACAATTGAGATAAGATAAAAAATCTGAATAAATTAATTGTTTTTTTTTTTTTTCGAGAAAACATCTTCAAGGTGAAAGATAGTGATCGCGACAAAAAGATATCGACTCACCTTAATTCGCACCATCATGTTCAGATGACCCTGGCTGTATTGCTCGATGACATCACGAACGTCGTACGGTTTCCGAGCCTGTTGGAACTTCCTGCGAGCCACAAAATACTTGATCTTCCTGATAGCTCGGATAGCATTTCGGTGTGCTTCTGTCAACCTAGGAAGTGGCAAGATACTAACATTGCTATTTAAATCGACGGGTAATATGAGAAAAGAGAACATAATTTCCTTTTTTCGTGCATTTGAGGAAAAAGATAAATGACGAAAAATTAGGAAGAAAAAGAAAAATTGAAATAAATCCTCAGCATATCATACACAAATAAAATCAAAAAGTAAAATTAAAAACTGAATCTTAACATATTAAAAAAACTAATTTTAATTTTAATTTTACACTTAACAATAGAGATGTCACATTATATATGTATATATATCTCAATCGACAACTTCATTATATTTGCTTCGAGTAGGTACGCTTAATTCAGTTTGGAAGAGAACTTGATTTCTCTTCAACAGAAAGAGAGGGGAAGAGAGAGAGAGAGTTTCAATCTTCGCTAACTTAATTTTCTTCGTCGATCGCGGCACACGGTAAAGATGCAACTCGATACAACTCGTTTCCTTTTCATCGTTACGGACAAGAAATAACTAAGTAATGAAGTGTAACACTAGACTGCTTGATAACACAAATTACGTGAAGCACTACATCCCGAAAGTAAAACAAAAATAGGAGAACAAAACTAAACAAAGTTATTTCAGATACAATACAACAAAGAAGTAACGTCAATAAAGCTATTCCTTTTTTTTTTGTAATCCGCACGAAATTGTACGAGATAAAAATTGAATTCGCGTTGCCGGACGCAATGTCATACGTTCGTATCCATTTCGAACTACAAACACTGTCGCGCATATATGTATATCGGTCAAAATATTGGTTTTCCTTTCCTCTTAACTTCACGCTAGCTATTCACCGTCGCTGGCATCGACACTTGTCTGAAGAACGGAGGGAAAATATGCTCGAGAAAAGTGCTCTGATGTTCTTCGTCTACTTACGTCTTCGAAAATGCTCAGGACTATCGACAAATATTTTTGTCGTATAGATGCAAATATGATACTGATGGATGGGGTGTTTCGTAAAGTGATAAAACATCCGTGAAAAATGTCTGTGAACACTCATGATATGAAATTTTATATCAAAATCGAACCGTGCGCTAATATAATAGATAAATGACAGAATGTACAACTGACACTCGACTTCCGCGCGCGAAACTTGAGAAGTTCATAATAAGGAACGACAGACAAGAAGAGGATTAGTGAAGGCATCAGTTAGGAAACAAAGAAGAAACTTCGTCACTGCTACGCGGCGCACAGATATTGATGTAAATTGAAATTGAGCAAAAGAATAGACACAGAAAGTGATATACAGACTCGAATGCCGAGAGATATCCACGAACAAACGAGATCCTCTTCAGCTGGTAAGTGAAAGAAAACTTCAGGCGAGAAAGTAGATGAATCGCGAGGGAACGAGAAGAGAGAAAGAGAAGATAGGAGGGAAAATCTGGCGAGTGTCTTTATGTACAAGTTCGAGTACACGAACGAGCGCGCTCGACGTCGCGAAATCTAGGTCATTCGTACCGGCGGCAGCGCGGTGCAAAGTAAGGGCTCGATGGAAAAAGCACTTACGAGTCTGTATGAGGGCTCGAAGCTCGAAAAAGACCTTTTGTGCGGAATACCCGTGTGTTCCATTCGCGCCCGCAGTAATCGACTTGCTTCGAAATGTCAATAGCGCGAGAGAAGCCGTCGCGCCGCGTCGAGTCGCCGTCCTCTTTAGGGACAACAAAGTGACGACGCGACGAGAGAAACGCCAATAATATCCGCGTTTATTTGTCACCCGGCCCGTCCCGGGTTAATTATTAAAACAAATCGTTATCCCAATTTTAGATTTGCGTCCGGATAAAACTGTTGCCTCATGACGCCGAAACATATGTCCGATAGGTTGCGTCGAATCGAATATAATATCTAGGTGAATGCTAAATTAAACTAGGGAATTAAAAGTCCAAGGATATAAAACCAAATATATAAAGTGCCCTGGCACTTTCCTGAAATAGATGTTAGCATGTACAGAAGACATATATTAGTTTTTATTTTTTGAAAGTTTGACAAGTGTAAATGCACAAATGTGACAATAAAAATAGCGATTGCACTACTAAGCGGTGAGATAATTTTCCAACAATATTGACGTTTTAGAGATTGAATTGCGAATAATATCGTTTCTCCTTTCAAAGGATTGAAACTCGAGACTCGGTAATCCGAGTGCCGCGAGTCGATGCGCGAAGTACTCTACATGATTCTTGAGAAATCAAATTAAATTTGTCGAAGTATATGAGTGCATTCTCTTCTTGTAGAAGGTCTCTCTCTCTCTCTCTCTTTTAACGATCTGGCGCGGTATTCATCCGTATATTATCGTATGGACGAAGTACATGAAAATTTCCCGGCGCTATCGATTTCGCATACAAAGTGGAAGTAATTTGCATGGAGATATACGTTCCTCGGCTTCCTATATTCTGATTTCGGTCGGTGCGATCTGACTCAGTATACACGCGAAATGGGCGTTTAATAACTCAACGATCGACCACTGCGACGCGATAGAAGTCGGGTAAGTCGCTTTTAGAAGTTATCGAACAGATTTTCGTACACTTTCGGTCGACGTGTATTTTAATACAGGATATACAGGATATACTCAGAGAAATAAAAAAAAATAAAAAATGCAATGAACACACAGAATTGTTAAGATTTTAATTTTATATTATTATAAATTACAAAATCAAAGGAATATAAAAGAATATATACTCACGTTGTTACTCTTGGCGGTTGCGCTTCTTCGATGTCAATGTCAATTTCGTCGCTAGTTGCTTCCGTCACCGAACCCGTGTGCGCGGGGATAACATTTCTGCCAACCGGAAACACGCTACTCAACTACCAGACTCGCGAACCAGCTCTTTCGGTATCGCGAACTCGCTTCGGGAGAAAGTACCCTTCAGATAACAGGGCTGTGACGTGTGTCTGTCGCGGCAAGTTTCGTAAATCGTTCGCTCGCCGCCCTTGTATACGTATTTCGCGAGAATTAGCTCGGCGACGTTGGCGTAATATTTTATGAATCGCGAACTTTGCCGCGAAGAGAGATTTAGTCGTAATATTTAACTTACGTAATAGTCTCTCCAAGTTTTCGCGCGGCAAGACGATCAGAGACGATGTTCTTTTGATAATTTTTCATCAACTTTCGAGGTCGATTTTACTTGAGAGGAAATTACCTATTCTCCTCTACCTCAACAAGTTGTGACATGAATATTTTTAAGCGCAATGTTTTTTGTCCCAAAAATATCAGTATAAAAAACACATTTGTGGCAATAGTGAAATATTCTTTTGACGTGTGTAAGCGCGGAATATCGTACAACAACGCATCTCTGTATTTCGTTTCTACACGCAGCGAGTAACTTCCGAGCGATTCTTTCTCCAGAGCGATTTGTTAGATTATCCTTTGATAATCGAGAGAGAAATGCCGTTGAAATACTTTTAACGGACTGAATAACTAAAATGTTGAACACCGTTTGCGAGTTACCACGGGAAAAATATCTGTTAAGAAACTTTGCACAAGATGATATAAAGTGTTTATTGTAAAAGAGATTCGCGTCACGTTTATACATCACACATCAAACACTCTTCCACGTGTACCTTCGTCTTTGAGGATCAACGTGCAATTACCCGCAAACTTGCATTCAAAAAGCCACCGAGACGCCTTGATACACTTTACACTCGATGCCACTCGACGGCGACGAACACTCGGAAATAAGCTCGCCAATTTCACGATATCAACTTCACCGTCACACTATCGCTTTAAAAGCGAGCTTTTCGAGGAACTCACCCACTCGAAGAAATGAACAGAAATACGTCCGTTAAAGGCAGTGACGCGCAATTTCTCGCGCTCTTACGAATTCGATTTTCCGGTGTTGGATTAACTCTCGCCCCGGGAACCGGGCTATTTTAGAACGAATCAGATTTTAATGTATATAGAAAGAAATATCTCTATATAAATCTCTAAAAACATATATATTGTTAGCAAGTTATTTTTGTCCAAGATAATATATATTTATATTTATTTATATTTCACGGGCATTTCTTCTCTTCGCGATCGAAATTAATCTCTCGCTCACCGGTTGTCGCGTCTGGTGCGATTCGGCGTACCCGGCTTAGGCTCCTCCATGTAGAAGACTACGTCACCTTCGATCTCGATGCGCTGATTTTCGGTCTGACCGATTGTCTCGGTTGTATCAGTCGATACGTCGCCGGCGAGAGGAGGCGGCAGAGCCAGCTGTTGGGGTTGTTGTTGCTGCTGCGATTGCTGCTGGACGTCCATTCGGCTTCGCGACTTACGCTTCTTCAGCAAGCTCGCCTTCTTTGACACCTGGATCATCAGAGACTGAACCCCCGTTGCCCTCCCATTACGACATACATCGAACACAGCATGCACTATCCCTACTGATCAGCTCGTTCGGCCCGTTTCTTTCTCACTCTTTATCTCTCATTACGACGAGCAGATCATCATCATCATCATTGTCGTCGTCGTCAGTATTCGTCGTTCGGATGACATTGTGCAAAAGCGACGATCGCTCACGGAGATTGCACAGACGGATTTGCAACGGGAAATTGCGTCGATCGCGCGTGATGACGTTTTACGGCGATGCATCGTTCCATTATAGACGAAACGGATTCGGTACGACTGCACGAAAACGGAAACCGCTACAGAGTAATTAATTTCGGAGTATACTACTGATATGCATGTTATTTAGCGGTGTCCTTTCCTTCACTCGTTTTTGCGGATGTTTTTTTTATAAAAAGCAAGACCTTCTTACAAAGTACAGTAAACATAAATTATACCGGAGAAAAACTTTGACGAAACGCGTTGATAAAATATTTAGAAATCCGCTTCGCTTCTCGTTGACGTTTAAAACGGGCAGAGTATTTGTCTTCTTTTCTTTTTTTTTTTTTTTTCGTTTTTCAATATTAATACTTTATGTTTTCCGCGCAGAAACACTGCACGAGATCGGTGTGCAAATTCCCGTTGCAAATTCGAGCGTAAGATTTTTTCAAGCTTTGCAGAGGCGGAGACAACGAGAGTGCATCGCACAAAGTGCACAACTATCACAAACGTTACACGAACAGGCACATGCATACTACGCAATATTACTAACAATAAGTAAAGACGATTTTACATGTGACATTTTGATCGTTATTCTTAGAGACAACGTAATGATATAGCAAGGAAATACGTAAGTAAGTCAAAACGCAAACAAACGATTATTATAGTCTTTCTTTCGGTTGACTTTAGAGAAAGCTTATATACAAAAGTTGCTCATTCGAAAAGTACATAGTTCGTTCGATCGCGAGGTAAATCATTCTCCGAAAGATAAATTAGCCATACATCCCCCGTCTGCTTTATGTTGTCGTTGACATCTACGGCTTCAAACTCATATATATATATAAAGAAAAATCTTTCTCAATCACAAGCAAAAAAGTGAAATGTGCAGCAAATAAGATTTTTCTACAATGTTGTACGAGCGTCAAATGTCTTTTTTTTTTTTTTTTTTTCAATATATGTAATATATTCTACATTCAGCACAGAATGCGGTGAATACGGTGAGTATCTCGGCTTACATTATAGATAGAACGTTTCACGGTGTAACAGAAACGTGTACAAAGAAATGTGATAAAAAGTTAGAAAAAAATAAACATGCAAAAGAGAGTAAAAAATGGAAATAAATATAAATTTTAATCATTTACATACCATCTTCTTTACACAAATCAACTGAAATATATTAGGTATATTTTATCATCATCGTTAAATTGACAAAATGAGCTTATATTCAATTTTTGACACGTTTGATTTTTAATTTCTCGCAAATTTTATTCTACGTCTTACTACTTCTTAATAATGAATTTACATCAGATTAAATTTAAACACGTTACTTTCGCATCTTCCATTTTAAAACTACATTAATTATAATTAATTTAGCAAAATAGAAGTACTGAAAAGCATTGTTCGAAACATATCGCATTTGTTATTTTAATCATAATGTACTTAAAATCAATTTATATCGGGATATGGGATTATTCGAATTTTTGAGCTTATGAATGCTTGTTTCAAAATATGAAATTAAATAAAAGAGAGTTGAAATTATCAATGAGAGAAATAACACGGTAATAATACAGAAATAATAAGAGCAAAGCGGTCTTGGGTGTGTCATAATCAAATTATTAAATTCGAATTGAATTTTATGCAAAAATCTATACCAGATGCTTAGGTTGTTTCTCTCGATGATAATTTAATAATAAAAGAGCCCGTACGACTTGTACAATTGTATACTTGTTATGAGAATTCATATTTGAAACTTTTAAGATACAATTTCGATGTTTAAGTTTCGACCGATTTCTTATCAAATTTGCAATTTTACGAAATATACGGTACACACAAAAACTTAATACCGATAAACCGTGTGTTACGTCCTGAGACTCGACGTGTATAATGGCCGTCGTTCAAAATTCAAGATATAAATATAGAAATGAAAAAAAGCTGAAAAAATGTGCGATTTACACAAAAAACGCGGGAAATTTTGTCATCTAAGTCATAAAATTGTCCGCATACATACATTTCACGTATATTCAACAATTCAACGAATAAATGACATTGAAATCAAACCAGTCCGTCCAGGGATCAAACATATAGTATATAAGAGTGAATCTTTAGTATTTTGAACTGTTACGAAAAAATAAATCAAACTAAAGAAAATGAAAACACAACTATTATTATTTTGTACGTAGGGAAAAAGGTTAATATATATATATATAAAAAAGCTTCTAAGCGCATTTTTTAACTGCGTAAACACACATATGTGAGCAGTAACATGTAAGGGGAAAGGAGAACAAAATTATTTGGATGATTTTTCGGATACATAACGACACACATCGGAAATTACGAGCAGAAAACGCATTCTCCGTTCGCATCCATTCAATCTGCCAAATTGTCGTCAAACACATAAAAAAATAAGATTGATTGTGGCCGAAAATGTGTATCTGTTGGAATTCATTCGATTATTTGAACAACAAAATCTGATTTTGAAAGACTCCGCTTTGAAATAACAATTTAATTACATAGATTCGATTTTTATTAGTTATCAGATTAAAGCAATTTCTATTATCTTTTCTGTTGTTTTGATGTAGTAGCTTTTTCGCAACTTCTCGCTCGAAGAAAGTAACACACGGAGCAAACACAAACGAGTGAGGCGAATTTCTTCGCATGATCGTAAATTAGTCGCGCGCGCGGAGATGTAATCGCGATAAATTTTTGGGTAGATCTTAGAAGCAATTAGCTCGATACATTCCGAGTCGAACAAAATTCTAGATAATTACAGATCCATTAGCAAACCGCGTGCGTTCCACCGAGTCGCCATCAAGATCGCGAAGTAGATTAAATATATACGTTTTTCGCGGCACGTGTCTTAACGAGGAGAAGCGATTCGATTGCGAGATTGGAGTTCAGATTAGATCTTGTGCGGCATAATCGCGGCACACGGTCACTTAAAGGACGTCCAAAGAACATTATATAAGCATCTAAGAACATCAACAGTCAATCAGCTAAACGTGGAATAGCTACTGCTCCGCTCAGTTAAACTCGTAAACAGGAAACGTTACCTTGCCCAGGGGTGTAGTGGGTTGTCCCGCCGGCGCCGGGTCCTTGATGTGGATGTCCCACGTGGCGACGTAGTTGGAGTGTTTGTCGGCGGCGTGACACCTCCACAGACACTGTATTAACATCGCGGCGGCCGGTATCTGACGATTAAAATGCTTCTGCCGTTGTTTCTGCTGAACCTTGAGCGCGAATCCGGAGCCTAGAATGCCCTGAGAAGGGAAGACGCGACAAATGCGATTGTTGCTCACAAAAGTTGAGAAACTTGCGAATTTAATTTTGTTAGCTACAATTTAATAAAAATTTTGAGACTACGTGTCAGAAGACTGTTGCGATGACGTGTAGTACTCACAGCTGGAAGTGCGAAGAAAGATATGGCAAATACGCTGAAGCACGAGGCTATTAACTTTCCTATCGCAGTTTTCGGAACTGCATCGCCATAACCAATTGTCGTGACCGTGATCTACAAAACACGCGAAAAAAAAAGAACAATTTTTAAAACGATCCAGCGTTAAATCATGGAAACAGATCCGCAGTTAGTTAATTTGATTACTTATCGTATTCGATTAGCAATTAGCGTATCGAGTTGCACGTAATCTTTGTAAGCGACTCTCAAACTACTTATCGGTGAGATGCGAGCACGGAATCACCGTATCGCCGCTGTCTCGTCGAAATGTATATGAGTAAATTGCGAATCGATCGTTTCCGCTATTATTAGCACTTCTTGAGTTCCTTGTATTATTTTTTACGTAATATCAATTAACTACACAATCAGCATGGGAAATTGACTTCTAATTGACCTAATTTCTCATCTGTATTTTTACGAATAAAACCAACTTCGCTTTTTTTTTTTTTTTTTTTTTTTTTTTTTTTTTTTTTGTAAACACACGTTGTGATCACTCGGTGTAACGTTCGACAAAGGATAATAGCGACATCAGTCATAAAAAAAAGGAAAAAACGTTTTTTCTTTAGCAACGACCTAAATCGCTGCCAAATTACTAAGAAGCTTCTGTCAGAGAGAAGAATCAGTAATGAGAGAGAAACTCACCACTCCCCACCATAGTGCATCAGCGTAATTGGCGAAGTCTACTTTGTCATTGGGTCCTTTAATGTCTTTTTCGGCGAGGTATACGAAGTAACTGCTGAATATGAGGCCTAAGAATCCAATGTACAGCGTTGTAATCAGCTCCTGTCACACGCAAGACAAACAAACGCAATTTGTTACGCAAATCTAAAATTGCACACGCAGCTCACAGGATTTTCTACGTACTTGACGATGTATGTAAGCCACCGAGCCTAGAAGTCGCCACGTTCCGCCTTGACGATCGACATGAAGCATTCGCAGGATCTGCAAAAATCGAATGCCTCTGATGGCGGAAGTGGCGAATACCTGACCCTTGCTTCCCACCGACAGAACGACTATGGATGCCACCACAACGATTAAATCTGAAGGCAAATATAAAAAAAAAACAAAAATATCGCGCGATCAAATACCAATAGTAATTTTCAGTCGCTTGTATCAACGTAATTGCAAAACTGTGAAACTGAGTAATCAATATTAGTAGAGTCCTCTCAATGAAAAGTGAAATCATGCGCGCGCGCGGATTCTGTTCGCGTGTAGTTTCGTTCGTGAAACTAATGTCCGGTTAGAACGATGGCCGCGATACACATCGAATCTCGATTTTAGCGAAATAGAGTCGATATTACGAACGAATTTAATTCCACAAACGTTGACGATCATGAATGCGGATATAGTACAAAGTTGATACATGGCAACAAAGAGACATTCTCACAATTCAATTTTGTACTGGCGATCGGACAATGCGAATATCGGATTAGATTTCAACCGCGGCTTATATCGGTCGTTCAGAAGACACAACTCACCTATGATACAAATCGGTTTCCGTATGAATCGCAGCCGTCCCCAAAAGCGCAAGTACTTGGATCTGCAGCCCGCGCTCCATAGTCGAACCAAATACTCGACACCGAAGAATACCACGAGACATATTTCCTATATGAAATCGAATTAATAACAACACTTTCATCCTCCGTTCGAGAAACGCGCCATTGGGGCTATTTGCGTCATTCTATATCCCTGTTTTATACGAGTAATAAAGACAGAATGACGCAATAGAATGATGTGCGTTTTATTAACGCGCTCCCCGAACGCAATCTTGAAATCTTCAACTACTCTACTTCACGTGCTCTTAAATCGGGAGAGATTACGGGTGTGCGTGCGATAACTATTTCCCTTCTGTGATGAAGCTGGATAATCAAGTTTAAAGGTGAGATTTCATTTGGAATAATTGCAATAATTGAGCCAATTAAGACGATTTGATGTTGCCGTGTCGGCAGAAAGAAAATTCCCGTGATGGTCACTAGTGGATTACTACAGACATTAACTAATCATCGTCACACTAATAAATGTGCGATGAATCCGGTAGACGTATAGATGAAGGTGGCTACTATTGTATCGATTGTACAAGCAAGGGAAAGAGATATATCAACGGGATGTCCTAGAAAAACGAGGACATCGACATTATATACTACTACAACGTGAAGTAGAATCCTTGAAAATCAGTCGCGCTTTTTTTATGATCCGGGACCGTTCACTGATGAGCTTCGCGTTTTTTTTTCATGAGTTTACTTTTTTTCGCAAGGAAGCGAAAATAACGCGTCATAAAAAAAAACTGCTGTGATCGTAAATCTGTACAATCTTAGAACATCGAGTCACGGGAAGAAGAATTAACTTTATTTGCCTTTAAAGTAACGTAAAAGAAAGAATAAGTCTAGCTGAAAACTAAGTCTATTCTGTCAAATGCGTAAATAAATTTAGTGTTTTTTTTTTTGAAAAGACAATTTTTCTTATTGTTTCTCTTACTAGTTGACATTAATGTTGACATTGCACGACCTCTCAGTGCTTTCAATATCTTGACACATGCAAAAACAAACAAACATACATGTATACACATATGTATACACATATGTATACGTTAATAACATTTTAATGAGTAACACGAACACTTACCATCCAAAAAAGAGTCGAGTTTGCGAACTCACTGTATGTTTCTACCGTTGATAAGACGCTAAATACCAAGCACACCACTACCACCACGAACCTAGAAAGAGAGACAGTTTATACATATACACACACACACACATGTGTATATATATATATATATATTTATTTATTCATTAGCAGCATAAATGTCGATATTGCTCTCATCAAAATTATTTTTCTCTCCAAGTTTTAATTACTTCTGTACTGCTAAAAAAC